>PVKU01006973.1:48541-94750 GCA_004027475.1 Anoura caudifer
AAAAAAAAAAAAAAAAAAAAAAAAAAAAAAAAAAAAAAAAAAAAAAAAAAAAAAAAAAAAAAAAAAAAAAAAAAAAAAAAAAAAAAAAAAAAAAAAAAAAAAAAAAAAAAAAAAAAAAAAAAAAAAAAAAAAAAAAAAAAAATGGCCCAAATGAAAGAACAGATCAAAGCTCCAGAAAAAATACAACTAAGCAATGAAGAGATAGCTAACATATTAATGCAGAGTTCCAAATACTGGTAATAAAAATGCTAACAGAATTGGTTGAATTATGTCAAAAAATACAGGAAAAAATGAGGGCTGTGAAAAGTGAAATAGAGGAAAATGTACAGGGAGCCAATAATGATGGGAAGGAAACCAGGACTCACATCAAGGGTGTGGACCAGAAGGAAGAAAGAAATATTTGACCAGAACAGAATGAAGAAGAAGAATTCAAAAAATGAGGAGAGGCTTAGGAATCTTCAGGACATCTTTAAATGTTCCAACATCTAAATTATAAGGGTACCAAAAGGAAAAGAGGAAGAGCAAGAAATTGGAAACTTATTTGAAAAAATAATGGAGGAGAACTTCCCCAAACTGGCAAAGGAAATACACTTCCAGGAAGTCCAGGTAGTTCATAGAGTCCCAAAGAAGTTGGACCCAAGGAGGAACACACCAAGGCACACCATCATTTAGTTACCCAAGATTAAAGATGAGAGAATCTTAAAACAGGAAGAGAAAAGGAGACAGTTCCCTACAAAGGAATTCCATTAGATTATCAGATGATTTCTCAAAAGAACACTTGCAGGCAAGAAGGGGCTGGAAGGAAGTATTCCAAGTCATAAAAAGCCAGGACCTACATCCAATATTACTCTATCCTGCAAAGCTACATTTAGGGTGGAAGGGCAGATAAAGTGCTTCCCAGATAAAGTCAAGTTAATTCATCATCACCCAGCCCTTATTATATGAAATGTTAAAGGGACTTATCTAAGAAAGAGAAGATCAAAAATATGAATAGTAAAATGACAACAAACTCATAGTTATTAACTGAACCTAAAAACAAAAACAAAAAAAGCTAAGGAAACAACTAGAATAGGAATGTTGGGAACCACCCTGCCTGTTTTCAGGAGCTCTAACCCTCCCATGGCTAAGCTAAGTGAGCAACCTTCAGACTGTGAGCCACTAAGGAGATAAAGCTTATTTCCCTGGCAGGAGCACTGCTTCTGCTTCATCCATAATTGGCCCCCAATGCTATCGGTTAGCCAATGATGGGTAAGATTTCCTCAAGGGAGGGGTCATCTAAGACAGGCACAATCACATGGGAGGAACCCCAAGGAAGGACTTGGGGACTATAGCAAAAGGGGGTGATGGACCCTCACCCCTCAGCTATCCTGACATAGCCTGAGTCCTCACTCTGTCTGCGAGAAATTTCCTAATCTCTTGGCTGCTTTGCTGACTCTACACGACTTAACCCTGAAACAATGATAGAGGGTGATGCAGGTCTCTGCTGGATAGGGTGGGCTCCCTGGATGATCAGGCCTAAAAAAAAGAATACATAGAATCCTGTGAAACCTGCTTTGCTAAAAATGCTCTCGATTAAATGATAAGGATCTGAGCAGGAAATGAGTTTGCTTCCCAAAGTTTTATAGCCCTTTATCTGACAGACCCTGACTCAGAATAAGCCCTTGGAGTTCTTTGTATGTTATCTATTGTTTGATCCTTACTACCTGGCAATGATTAATGAGCTTTACCTGTATTCCTGTGTAAAATGAACCCAATAAAAGCCATTGCAGAAGAAGCTCTTGGCCCTTCTCCTTTGAGAAACTGACCACCTTTCCTCCCCAAGCAGATCATGTCTTGGTAGACTTATTCTCATCCTTGGCAGTTGGGTGGGATCCTCCGGGTGGAGCCCCCAAACACAGGAACAGAATCACAGAATCACAGAAATGGAGATCAGATGAATGGTTATCAGCAGGGAAGTGGGAGGGGAGAGAGAGGGAAAGATACAGAGAATAAGTAGCATAAATAGTAGGTAGAAAATAGACAGGGGGAGGTTAAGAATAGTACAGAAAATGTAGAAGCCAAAGAACTTATATGTATGACCCATGGATATGAACTAAAGGGGGGAGTGTGGGTGAGAGGGGTTGTGCAGGGTGAGAGGAATAAATGGGGGAAAATAGGGCAACTGTAATAGTATAATCAATAAAATATATTTAGATATTTAAAAAGTAAAATAATTTTAAAGATAAAAAATCTCAGATTCCACCTAAAAAATGTCAACGGCAATAGCTTAAACCAAAAATTGGGAGCTAACAATATAGTATGTTTTGTGGAAATACAGTTAACACAAGTCAGTCATTGTGGGGTTAATGCTGGACATAGCCAAGAGGCTGGCCAGAGGGCCCCTGGCCAGAAGAAATGTGTATTGTCCTGGAAACAGAATGTAGCTCCTTCCTTTTCTCCCCTGGGAATCAGTTTCTTGTCTAGTGACTGTTTCTTGACCTTTCCCCCATGCACATACGCCCTGATGAAATGTGGCTCCAGGCTACGCACAGTCTTGTGCAACTTGGACCCATGCCACCTTTGTCAGGAGCCCCTTATAACAAGACTCTGACTAGAGGAGGTATAGTCCTGCTTTGCCAATATTCCACCATCAATGCTCCCTGTAATGTGAGTAATAAAGGCTTCATCTGCTCCATCAGGTCCTTCTTGTGCTTTTTTCAATTTCTCCGAATGAGCAGTTGAGATCCCTGGGCTTGACCATTGTAATTGGTATAGTTGGCAGGATTGGGATTCCTCAAAAAATCCTCAAGTTGAGCAATCTAGATGACTCTCTGCAGAGTTGCAGGGGCAGTTCTGGGGTTATCCTGGATGGGCAAGCAAATTTTATGTGGTTTGAGGTTACAGACCTTCTCAATTCATGGGAAAGACCATGGGACTTCAGGGGTGGGGGCACATCCAAAAATCCCCACTAGCCTCCTACAAGTCTTTAAGCATGTGGGAGAGTATTGAGCCCTATGAAAAAAAGAAAGACCTCTGCCACATTGCTGCTGCTGTTGTTTGGTTAATACTATCAGAGCTGTGGAATGTGACTGAAAAGCAGGTAGTGGTAGAGGCACATGCTGCACATTTAGAAGAGGAACTGAAACTGGAAAGGGACATGTGTCTCTTACAGGTGAATATAAGGATGCCCTAGGGAGAAAATTAGAACAGACTAGTGAAAAATTACAAGACCTACCATGCTGCTTTGACAGGATATAGGGGCAGCAACCAGTGCCCATCTGTATATGAGTAATTGTGGCACAGTCTGACTGGAATCCCTGCATCTGGGATCCTACAGTTGAAAGTGAAAGTGACTCAGATGTAGATGTCATGGTGGATGAGGATGGGGAGGATATAAAGGTAAAACAAGGGAAATTTATGGCCTGTTCCAATAGGATCCAGATGATTAAGACCCAAGAGCTGTGAGTGCCACAGGAAGTTCAAGCACTGCCTCCCAAGCAGATCTTGCACACCACAGTGCACCCATACATGCCCTATTCAGACAGAAAGGATCCAAATTCATTGCAAGGTGGCTGATGCAGTTGTGGGATATTGGGGTTAAAGGCATTTTGCTTATGGAGGATGAGTTGAAACATTATTTCTTCCATCACCACCTATCCCTCTGTAAGACAAAGGATACACAGGGCTGGAGCTCAGGCAGGCCACACAACTACCTTTCTCTTAGCTAATGGCTGTTGGCAGAGCTGTATGGCCTAATAAGGGGGATCTACCCTCCTACAATCCATGCTCTACCAGTTTATTGGAGCTCCAGCAGTTCATCTAGAGACTAGACATGTGACATACCATCTATAGCCCACAATCTGATGGGCCAGATATGGAGAGGTTTACTGTAGGAATGAGGGATTAGGTTGTGCAGACAGCAACCCCAGCTTACTTTGGCAGTTTAATTCCTATTTTGCCAAGCAAGGTAGGGAATTATGTGCAAGTAGCAGCACAGACAGTGGCTTATTTAGGAGATGTTGAATTACTGAGATGTAAGAAAGGAATAAGATCAGTAGAAAAGGACAAAGAAAAAAAAGGAGAGAATTTAACTGTGAAAAGTAAGGAGAAAGGTTCTGTAAAGGTAACCTGCAAACCGCTATAGAGTAACTTGGTAAAGCCTAGAGTAGATCAAAATAAAATAGACAAAAATAATAATTGTGTCCTTGTAACTCTGTGGCAGCAACTGAAACCTGAGCAACAATTCCAGCCAATAGCAACATCTACTGTGAAGATATTGGAGTGGACACTCAGCTGAACTGGTCCCATTGGCACCCCCACAGCTAACACCGTTTGGCTGATTTTATGGCTGCCCTACTTGTGGAGTTGCCTCTGGCTCATCCATAGAACAATTCATGAGAGGGATCTTTGCATTGGGGGATAACCAGGGGACCCTCTTATGGGGACCCAGTGGGTACCAGGGGCCACATATAGAACTGGTTATTTTCTGGTCCCCAAAGAATGTACAGAGAGTATTGGCTTTTGTTGACACGGGTGCAGTGTACTCTTATTTATGGTAACCCAGAGAGGTTCAGAGGACCCATAACTAACATTAATGGCTATGGAGGACAATCCATTTGGGTTCAAGCTGTGATATTAACCCTTAGGGTAGGGCATTTACCACCATGTCTCTATAAGATACATGTTTCCCTTACCCTGGATTATATCCTAGTAAAATTGACATTTTAGCCAGCTTGCTCCTACAGACTACCATAGGAGATTTTTGCCTCTGATTATGGGTTGTAAAAGCCATTTCAAGGGGGCATGCAAACATCCCCCTGTGGCACTCCCTACTCCCCATAAAGTAGTGGCCACCAAACAATGCTGCCTTCTTGGTAGCCATAAGGAAATTGGATATACCAAAGAAGAACTGGCTAGTGTAAACATAACCAGACTGGCACACATCCCTACAACTCACTTGTGTGGCCAGTCCAGAAACTAGATGGAACTTGGCACATGACTATAGATTATAGAGAACAAAATAAGGTAATTCCCCCTCTCTTTGCAGCCCTACCTAACATAGCTAGCCTCCTAGACCAGCTCATCCATGTGCTGGGATATATCATTATGTATTAGACTTAGCTAATGTTTTTGTCTCAATAGACATACACTGCCAGTCAATATCAGTTTGCCTTCACCTGGGAAGTCTGCCAGTGGACATTTACTGTTTTGCTCCATGGTTACCTACATAGTCCTACTGTTTTCCATGCCTTGTGGCTGAAGACTTATCTGCATGGACTATCCACTGTGAAATTGTATCATTACATTGATAACATCATGCTAACCTCTGATTCCCTTACAAAGTTAGAGCATGCTGCTGCTCAACTGTTGATTCATCTCCAAGGCTGAGGATAGACAGTCAATTCCAACAAAACCCAGGGACCTGGATTGTCTGTAAAATTCTCAGGGGTTGTTTGGTTGGGTAAGACAAAGGTGATACCTGCTGCCATAAGTGATAAAATTCAGGCTTTCCCCATCCTGCAAAAACTAAAGCAATTACAGGAATTTTTAGAGTTCTTAGGATATTGGCAAGTTTTTATACCACGCTTAGCTCAGCTAGTGCACCCCCTATATCACTCAACCCACAAAGGGGCCATCTGGGATTGGGGAGAAGAGTGTGACCAGGGCTTTAAAACTCCTAAATAAGCAATGAAGACCATATAAGCACTAGCAGTCATAGATCAATCTCAGGTGTGTGATTTGGATGTCCATGTTACCCCAAGGACTATGCATGCAGCCTCTGGCAATGGCAAGGGCACACCAAGGTGCCAATTGGTTTTTGGTCCCAGGTCTGAAAAGGAGTGGAGGTTTGATACAGCCTGATAGAATGACTGAATGCTGTTTACCAAGCTCTCCTGGCTACTGAAGCCATCACTGGAACTGCTGAAGTTCAAGTATGTACTACCTACCCCACTGTTGGTTGGGTACAGGATCTTGTAAACCTACCCAAGAGCTCAGTAGTACAGATGGCCACTCTGACTAAGTGGGGTACAAATCTCCAACAGGGGAGGAAACTGGTGATGAGCCCTCTGAGCCAAGAATTGCATCATTTCCTGGCCCAGTTACTTATCAAGTTGCCAACATGGAGGTCCTCAGTACACTTCCTATGCCTAGACCTGCTATTAAAGAGGAACAAGCCCCTGTGCATGAAGATGCCTGGTATTCTGATCACTTTTGCTGGGGCCATCCACCCACATGGAGGGCAATAGCCCATCAGCCCAGCAAAAACATCCAGCATGTGGATGGAATACAACTCAGGACAAAATATTCAATGGACTGACTTAAGAGCCATTTGGATAGTCATAACCTGAGAACCAGGGCTGGCAACAATTTGCACAAACAGCTGGGCAGTGTACAGAGGACTAACTCTATGGTTGCTCCATTGGCAACAAGATGACTGGCAAGAAAGTGACAAGGCAACCCTTGTGTATACAGGACCTATGGAATGACATTTATGAACATGGTCTGCAGAAGGTAATAACTCTTCCACATCACTGGACACTAACCTCATCAAAGGCCAGGCAATGCTGAGGCTAACTACCTGGCATGCATCCACTGATTAGAAGAGGCTCCAGCAGAATACATGGCCAAATGGCTCCACAGAAAGATGCATTACATGGAGCAGAAGACTTTATGGGTAGTTGTAAAGGCATGAGGCCTACCCCTCCATTATTTTCAAGTAGTTATGGCCTGTCAGCAATACACTATCTGTGCAGAGAAGCACCTCTGCCAGCCACCTGAAGACATGGGTGGCCTAAAATGGGGGATATCCCAATCACCCACTGACAGGTTGACTATGTTGGACCCCTACTGCTATCCGAAGGCTCACACTATGCCTTGACATGCTTGGTCATGACTACTGGTTTCCTACAAACATACCCATGAAAAAAGGGCCACAAATTGAGCCATCATCTGAGGTCTAAAACAGCTATAGCAAGTCTATGGGACCCATAACAACATAGAAAGCAACCATGTACCTGTTCTGTGGGACACCAAGTATAAGAATAGGCCAATGCCCTACATATAGATTGGAGATTCCATCTGCCATAAAACTCTACTGGAGGTAGCCTCATTAACAGATATAATGGCCTCTTGAAAGATGCTCTGAAGACTGACTCTGGCTCATTCCAGGGATAGACAACCTGTCTGACTTCCTATGAGCTTTGAACAAATGGCTCAGGGCAGGACAAGCATCTCCTGTCAACCTTCTCACTAAACCTTGAGCAACACCTATCTGCCTACAATTAAGTACCCAGGAGCCTCTGCTGCACCCTAGACTGGGAAAATAAAATAACATACTCTTACCAGCACATCAAGACATACCACCGGGAAAAAGCACTCTAACCTGGCCTTCACAGGTGCAGATAGGGTCCCACTGGTGGTCTGTGGTGCCTCACTGGGGAGAGGGGCTGGTAGTGGAGTTACAGCTAGCACCCTTGGTAATGGCTTCCTGGCCCCTTGCCCTTGTTATAACCCACAGCCAACCTCAATTCCTAAGGGAACTTAGCCTCAGTTTGGCAGGTACACACAATCCTCTTAGCCTTTTAAGTACAGGAGAGCCTTAGCTTAAGGCCAGATAGGGCATGTTCCTAATAGCCAGGGCATCCACTGATTAGTGTAACAAACTTAACCAAAGATCAGACTGTTGCTTGCATATTGCCAGACTGCCAAGATCTGTCTGTAGAGTTTCTATTAAGCATCTCTCTAATCACCCCTAGACCCTGCTTTGGTAGCACCTTTCTACAGTGGGCTGGTATGCTAGCAGCCATCAGCATTCATTTTTTAAAGATTTTATTTATTTATTTTTAGAAAGAGGGAGGAGAGGAGAGAGAGAGGGAGAGAAACATCAGTGTGTGGTTGCCTCTTTCATGCTCCCCACTGGGGACCTGGCTGGCAACCCAGGCATATGCCCTGACTGGGAATCAAACCAGTGGCCCTTTGGTTTACAGCCCTGAACTCAGTTCACTAAGCTATGCCAGACAAGGCATGAACAATCATTTTGATCATTGGCCCCACACTCAATCACTGAATTTCCCACTGCTGCCTTTGCCAGCCTATCATGGTGGGTCCAACGTGTGAACCAAACATACTGGGATTGGCTGCAAGGCTGGAAGGCTTCCAACCTCCTCTTCAAGCAAATGCATGAAAAAGCATTTTCTCTCATGAAAGAACAGGCTAAATGCACCAATCCATGGCTCATGTATGCAGTTTAGGATGATGTTGGGTGACTGTCAGCATTACAGGTAGAAGTATGAAAGCTCATACCCATATATATTGAGCACAGAAATGAGACTGCAAATGATACTGTTCAGTTCAGGATGCTGGCAGCCCTATACAAGAATATTACAGTAATGACTGCTACAGGTTACTGGGGAGTCTACTAATGGAATACAGGCCTTCCCCATCCCATGGGGAGCCCTGTGGTCCTGCAGTTAATATGGCTGGCTGGCCTTATCTCCCATTTAATTGCATGGGACATTGCACCTGGGGAGAACCATATACCCCAGGATGGGTATTGATACTATTCCAGATGTCTCTTGGAACTGGGACTCATTTCAGGCACATTATTGAATCAAGCACTCTGGCTTGTGATTCTGCCCCCTAGTACATTTTGTGCCCCTTGCAGACATTCTTCCAACCCATGAAGCCATTAAGGCCCTAGAAAATCACATTGCAAAATCACATAGCCCTTAACCACACCAGTGAACTATAGCTCTTATTTCTGTTGAAGTAACTCAAATGAGGAAAGATGTACTGCAGAAGAGAATGGGATTAGACTTACTGCTGCACAGGGGGTCACCTGTGTCATTCTGCACACCAGGTATGGTGTATATATTCCTTATAATGCCCACAATGTGTTCCAAGTTATCTGCCCTAGGAGCTGAAATCAATCATATATTGACCATAGCTTCTGACTCCTTTACAACTTGGTAGAATTCTTTGGGTTCTTGAAGCTGTTCCCTCCTCCTAGGTGTCTTAGGTTTCTGTCTTGTGCTTCTAGTCTTGGGGTGTAGCTTTTACTGTATCTGTAGGATATGGATGCAATGTGCCTACATGCTCACCACACAGTTTTCTTATCAGAAGAATTAACACAAAGAATGTGAAATGGAAGAGCAATGCAATGTTGAGATGGAGCACACTGGGGTTAATGCTGAACAAAGCCCTTCCACCACCCATGGTAGAAGCCTGGCCAAAGAGACCCTGGCCAGAATGAATGTATATTGTCCTGGGAACAGAATGCGTCTTTCTCCTTATCTTTCATGGGATTGGTTTCTTGTCTGGTGACTGCTTCTTGACCTTTCCCTCCTACACATATACATTGATGTAATGTGGCTCTGGGCTATATAAAGCTTTGTGCAGCTTGGACCTGTGCTACCTTCATCTGGAACCCATTATAACAAGCCTCAGACTGAGGGAGGCATGGTCTTGTTTCACCGATATATCACCATCGGTGCTCCCTGTAATGTGAGTAATAAAGGCTATGTCTGCTTCATCAGGTCCTCCTTGTAGTTTTTCAGTTTACCTGAAAGATCAGTTGACATCCCTTGGCTCAATCCCCTGCATTGACTCCAGGAAGCAGACAAAGGATACAGAGGGCTGCTGACATTTTTAGCAAGACCTTTGAGTTATCTCACTATTTATACCCTGCATTTTCAGTATATATACTGAATATATATGCACACACATGTGTATATATACATATATGTATATATAGATATGTATATTTAAAATTAAAATTTAAAAGTAAATAAAACATAGGAGAAAAATCCATTCAAACTATCACAATAACATATACCTAAAAGGAATTAATAATCTTAGGAATAAGTTAGCACAAACATGCACAGACTTGATATATGAAACTTTAAATTTCTAATTAGTATCATAAAAGAATATTTGATTAAATGGAAAACTATGCCTTCTGTATAGGAAAACTAAATATTTTAAATTTCTAAATTCTCCTTTAACTGCCTTAGACATTTACATGATCTCAATATAAATAACAAAAGTATTGTGAGAGAGGGGTGTCTTAGTCTGCTCAGACTGCCATAACAAAACACAAAAGGCTAGGTGACTTAAACAACAGAAATTTATTTCTCACAGTATGGAAGCTCAAAGTCCAATATTGAGGTGATAGCAAGGTTGGTTTCTGAAAGGCCTTGCTTCTTGACTTAAAAACAGCTGCTTTCTCACTGTGTCCTCATTGGCCTTTCTTTTGTGCACATGTACTCTTGTGTCTCCCTTCTTATAAGGATGGGAGTCCTATTGGATTGAGGCCCAATCCTTATGACCTCATTTAACTTTACCTCCTTAAAGGTCTACCTTCACATTAAGGATCAGGGCTTCAACATATGAACTTTGGGGAGACTAGAATTCAATCCCAATAGGGAAAAATTGACAAAGATACACTAACTTTATCAGGAGAAATGTGAGAATAACCAGAAATATATTTTTAAGAGTGATGGAGTAAACAAAGAGGGATGGGCAGAACTGACCCTATTAGATATTAGATTTAACTATTTAAAATTGCCATTTTATATAAAAAATGCTCGAATATTTCTCATTTTATACATTTCAATTAATAAACCTTACTCTAAAGCTATAGCACTTAAAAGTTTGGAAATCCAGAAATAAATTCAAATATATAGGAATTTAATATATTAAAAGAGTATCACTTAAAACTATGGAAGAAAATATGGACTATTCAACAAATGATATCAGGACAAATGGCTAGTAATATTGAAGAAACAAGTAGATTCAGACGTCTATCCTTAAAACAAAATGACATTTAGAAAGCTTTGATAATGGTTAGTGGTGATGTTATGCAACATGGTGAATTTGCTCTATAACACTGAGTTGTACACTTAAATTGTTTAAACTGATCAATTCCGTTATGTATATTTGATCATAATAAAGGAAAAGATTGAGAGAACACATGTGTATAAGGAGTCCTGAGCATTAGGAAGGTAAACCATACATACACAGAAAAAGAGGTGACTGACAACACCTGTCAGTCTCACAGCAATCTCTTAAAGTGAGGCTGATACCATTGAATGACAAAATTCTTGCAGCAGCTAGCTTCTCAAAGTGTGCTCTATGGATCAGAATGCAGATGCTGGTTCAGTAGGTCTACATGTGTACAGAGATTCTGCATTTCTTACAACCTACCAGGTGATGCGTGGAGCTGCAAGGTTATAGAGCTATGGTTCTCAACTTTGGCAGGCACATTGCAGTCTAGGGAGCTTTTTAAAATGTCACTGACTGAAAAAGAGAAAGCTAACTTAGGGTAAGGTGAGTGGGAGCTGAACCCACTTTGCCAATACACCCAACTGGAATACCTAGCCGATCTTCTGAAGAAGAGATTGAACCAGCCAATGGAATCCCAGTTTTTATGAAGTTTGGAAGCCAAAATTGTAGAGGACATTGAAAAACAGATTGTAAGGAGATTCCATTGGGATAGTAAGGTCCCTGGGACTGTGCAGGGACCAAGGCTGCTGTGGTCCACAGACCTGGCACATGGAGCCGGATCAGCAACTATAAGTCTGCAGCACCCTCCCCTGCTACAGGAGGGAAGGCAGCATCCCACTAGTAGATACTTGGATGGTTGAAGTAACTGGGGAAATAAAGAAGCAGTGGAAGATGCATAGAGGTAGTGTTCCCCTTCTGGGACTGTGGTCTCCAGCTAGGACACTACTAGAGAAATTGGGGAGCCATGTGACACCTGGAGAAGGAAGAAGAGTTGAGTTGTGGTGGACCCTGACCCAGACAGTCTCCAGAGAGTTCAGAGAGTTGGGCTGTGTGAAAAGCCGGGTGCCTGTTAACAATGGTGGGTACAAATAAGAGGAAATTACAAAAAAAGGAGGCTCTCAGCCACTGTTTAAGGAACCCTCATGCAGAGGTTGGAGGGAGAAAGATGGGCATGATTTGCTACTAATCAGAGCACCTCACAGATTAACCAAAGTAGGTCAGCACAGGCTCAGAGGGGTAGCAGTCCTCAGAGAGACTTAACAGGGGAACTAAACTTCCCTGAAGAGACTTGAGAGTGCTCAGCACCCAGGCCAGCAAAGAGGGAGGAGGTGGGTTGCCAGTTTCTTCTAATCAGGGTACCTCATAGGGTGGGACAATATGGCGAATTGAATGTGTTGGCTTGCCGCACATGGACAGTGGGGGACAAGCAGCACTCTCCATGCATGGTCTGGAGGATGGGAACCTGTGAATATTGCAGCCCAGACCTAGCCCCTATCCTAACAAAACCACAGAAAAGGAAAAAAATCAAAGCTCAGGCTCCCTCTACCTGCAGCATCCAGGAAGACCAACAGAAGTCACTTAGCTGGTTTAAAATTAACAGGAGGCTTTTTTTAATCTTATTTTAATTGTTGTTCAAGTACAGTTTTCTGTCTTTTACCCCCATCCCAGACCATCCCCGCAGCCCTCCCCACCTCCCTCCTGTTTCCACCCTCCCTTGTTATTGTCCATGTGTCATTTATATTTGTTCCTACAAACCTTTCCCCTTTTCCTCTGAAATTCCCTCCCCTCTCCCCTCTGGTCACTGTCAGCCTGTTCTCTGTTTCAGTGTCTTTGGTTATATTTTGCTTGTTTGTTTGTTTTGTTGTTTAGGTTCCTGTTAAAGGTGAGATCATATGGTATTTGTCTTTCACTGCCTGGCTTATTTCGCTTAGCATAATGCTTTCCAGTTCCATCCATACTGTCATAGAGGGTAGGTGGTCCTTCTTTCTTTCTGCTGCATAGAACTCCATTGCATAAATGTACCAGTTTTGTGATCCATTCATTTACTGATGGGCACCTAGGTTGCTTCCAACACTTGGATATTGCAAATTGTGCTGTTATGAACATTGGGGTGCATAAGTTCTTTTGGATTGGTGTTTCAGGGTTCTTAGGATATAATCCTAGCAATGGAATTGTTGGCTCAAAAGGCAGATGCATTTTTAGTTTTCTGAGAAAATTCCATACTGTTTTCCCTGACAGTTGTACCATTCTGCAATCCCACCAACAATGCACTAGGGTCTCCTTTTCTCCATGACCTCTCCAACACTCGTTTGTTGCTTTGTTTATGATGGCCATTCTGAGTGGTATGAAGTGGTATCTCTCTGATAGCTAGCAATATGGAGCATCCTTTCATGTGTTTCTGGATCCTCTGTATATCCTCCTTAGAGAAGTGTCTGTTCCAGTCCTTTGACCATTTTTTAATTGGGTTGCTTATCTTCTTAGAGTGGAGTTGTGTGAGTTCTTTATATATTTTGGAGATTAAACCCTTGTCTGAGGTATCATTGGCGAATATGTTTTCCCATACAGTTGGTTCTCTTTTTTATTTTAATCCTGTTTTCTTTAGCCATGCAGAAGCTTTTTATTTTGATGGGATCCCATTTGTTTACCTTTTCCTTTATGTCCTTTGCTCTAGGGAACATATCAGTGAAAATATTGCTGTGTGAAATGCCTGAGATTTCCCTGCCTAATGTTCTCCTCTAGGACTTTAATGGTGTCATGACTTATATTTAAATCTTTTATCCACATTGAAAGATTTAAATATAAACCATGACACCATTAAAGTCCTAGAGGAGAACATAGGCAGGAAATTTCAGACATTTCACGCAGCAACATTTTTACTGATATCTCCCCTAAAGCAAGGGACATAAAGAAAAGAGTAAACAAATGGGATCTCATCAAAATAAAAAGCTTCTGCATGGCTAAAGAAAACAGTATTAAAATAAAAAGAGAACCAACTGTATGGTAAAATATATTCGCCAATGATACCTCAGACAAGGGTTTAATCTCCAAAATATATAAAGAACTTACATGACTCCACTATAAGAAGACAAGCAACCCAATTAAAAAATGGACAAAGGACATAAACAGACACTTCTCCAAAGAGGACATGCAGAGGATCCAGAGACACATTAAAGGATGCTCAATATCGCTTGCTATCAGAGAGATGCAAATTAAAATCACAATGAGATACCACTTCACACCTGTCAGAATGACCATCATAAATAAAGCAACAAACAACAAGTGTTGGAGAGGTTGTGGAGAAAAGGGGACCCTAGTGCACTGTTAGTGGGATTGCAGACTGGTACAACCACTATGGAAAGGAGTATGGAATTTTCTAAGAAAACTAAAAATGGATCTACCTTTTGACCCAGCAATTCCACTGCTAGGATTATATCCTAAGAACCCTGAAAAGCCAATCCAAAAGAATCTATGCACCCCAATGTTCATAGCAGCACAATTTACAATAGCCAAGTGGTGGAAGCAACCTAGGTGCCCATCAGTAAATGAATGGATCAAGAAACTTTGGTACATTTACACAATGGAATTCTATGCAGCAGAAAGAAAGAAGGAACTTCTACCCTTCGAGAGAGCGTGGATGGAGCTGGAGAGCATTATGCTGAGTGAACTAAGCCAGGCAGTGAAGGACAAATACCATATGATCTCACCTTTAACAGGAACCTAATCAACAGAACAAACAAACAAGCATAATATACACTGAAATTGAGAAGGGGTTGATAGTCACCAGAGGGGAGAGGGGAGGGAATTTCAGGGGGAAAGGGTAAGAGTTTGGAGCAACAAGTTTAAAGGTCACATGGACAAAAACTAGCGGAGGTGGAAATGGGAGGTGGGTGGGGAGGGCTGGGGTGGTGGGCTGGAATGGGAGCAAAAGACAGAAAACTGTACAAGAACAATTAAAATAAAAATAAAAATTAAAAAGTTAAAAAAAAGAAAAATAAATAAATAAATCTTTTATCCACCTTGAATTTATTTTTGTGTATGGTGTAAGTTGGTGGTTGAGTTCCATTTTTTTTGCATGTAGCTGTCCAGGTCTCCCAACACCATTTGTTGAAGAGGCTATTTTTACTCCATTTCATGTTGCTGCCTCCTTTGTCAAATATTAATTGACCATAGAAACTTGGGTTTATTTCTGGGCTCTCTGTTCTGTTCCATTGGTCTATGTGTATCAGGAGGCTTTTTTTTTCTCTTTTCTTTTTTCCTCCCTTTTCCCAAGTGTGAGACAATAAGACATGTAGCTGTGAAAGAAACAAAGACAGATCCAGAGAGGGACCACAGGACTAATGTCTAAAACTGAGAAACAGACAAATTTCACTTTGCTATTCTATAGAACATGTATTTTATTGTTTATTTGTATTATTATTTTTGATACTTTTATTTCTTTTATTTGATTATATTTTTTCTCCTCTGTTTAGTTTGATTTGCTTTGTTTATTTAATTGCATTGTTTGACTGGTTTTCATTGTTGTCTCTTTCATATTGCATTTTAATTTTTCTTCTTTCACTTGACTCATATTCCAATAACACACTACTCTTGGTATTTTACTTTCTACTCTTTTTATTCAGATCATGTTTTTCTTCTGATATTTATTCTTGTTCCAGTATTACTGTAAATAATTATTGTTCCATATTATTGTAAATATTACACAGCACCTCTCCCTGATCTTGGCCCATTTCACTATCTACCTGAGCTTTATTACTGTTGTGGTTAACTATTCTCTCACACACTAAGCCTACTTTCTGTCCTGTTTTTACTCCCATTATAGCTCACCATCTAATGTCGCACAAGCGATCTGCTTTCTGGATTCAGCTTACATTCCTTCGCCCCTTGAATAAGAGTCTTATCTGTTTTTCACCTTTATAAAAATAAAATTAAATAAAAATAAAATAAAATATAAAATAAAAATCTTCTGCAACCAGACTATTCTCTTCAGCAAGATTCTCAATTAAAAGAGATGGCAAAATAAGGAGCTTCCCAGACAAAAGAAGGCTCAAAGAATATACCTCCACCAAACCAGCACTGCAAGAGTTGCTAAGGGACTGCTTTAAGAAAAGGAAGGAAAAGGATGAGACAGTGGAACACAGGTACAAAGGAAGTAAAAAGACAATGAATAAGTACCTATCAATAATAAGCTTAAATGTAAATGGAGAAAATACTCCAATCAAAAGACATAGAGTAGCTGAATAGATAAAGAATCATGACTCACACATATGCTGCATAGAAGAGACCCACCTTAGAACAAAAGACCTACACAGACTACAACTGAAGTGCTGGAAAAAAAATATTCTAAGAAAATGGACAGGAAAAAAGGTGGGATAACTGTAATCAGGTCACACTTTACAAACAAGACTTCATAAAATAGACTTCAAAACAAGGGTCATTAAAAAAGACACAGTAAAACATTTCATAATAGTAAAGGCAAGAATCCATCAAGAAAACATAAAGATATATTCGGCCAACATAGGAGTATGTAAATAGGTAAGGGAAATCTTGGAGGACTTCAAGAAAGATATTGGCAGCAACACAATTATAGTAGGGGATATTAATACCCCACTGTCAAAAATGGATAGGTCTTTCAAACAAAGTATCAACAAAAATATTGTGGCATTGAACAATGTCCTGGATCAAATGGACTTAACTGATATATATAGATCCTATCATACCAAAAAAACAAAATACACATTCTCTTCAAATGTACATGGAACATTTTCAAAGATAGACGACATGATAGGACACAAAACAAGCCTCAACAAATTCAAGAAGATTAAATTCATATCAAGCATTTTCTTAGATGACATGTGACTGAAACTAGAAACCAATCTCAAGGAAAAAAATAAAAAATAATCAAATTCCGGGAGATTGAATAGCATGCTATTAAACAATCAATGGGTTAATGAGATCAAGGAAGAAATCAAAAGATTCTGGAAACAAAAGAAAATGAACACAAAGCAGTACAAAATTATGGGAGACAGTGAAGGCAGTCCTGAGAGGGAAGTCCATAACAATACAGGCCTACCTAAAAAAGTTAGAAATACTTCAAATAAACAACCTAACCATACATCTACAAGAACTGGAGGAACAACAAACAAAGCCCAGAGCAAGAAGAAGGAAGGAAATAACCAAGATCAGAGCAGAAATAAATGATATAATGACTTAACACTTCTAGGGATCAATAACTCCAGGAGCTGGCTCTTTGAAAAGATAAACAAAATCAACAAGCTTTTAAGTACACTCATCAAGAAAAAAAGAGACAGGACCCAAATTAACACAATCAGAAATGAAAGAGGACATATTACAATTGATACTAGAAATACAAAGGATTGTAAGAAATTACTAAGGAGAACTATATGCCAAGAAATTTTAAAACCATGGTGAAATGGACAAATTCCTAGAAAAATATAATCTTCCAAAACTGAATGAAGAAGAAGCAGAAAGCCTGAATAGACCAATAACAGCTGATGAAATCAAAACAGTAATGAAAAACTCCCATAAAACAAAGCCCTTGAGTGGACGGTTTCACAGGAAAACTATAAAACATTTAAGGAATAATTAACCCCTATCCTTCCCAGATTATTCTAAAAAATCCAAGAAGATGAAAGACTCTGAAACTCTTTTTGTGAAGCCAACATAGATAAAAGGTTTAAATATAAGTTCAGATACCATAAACGTCCCAGAGGAGAACATAGGCAGGAAAATCTCAAATATTCCATGCAGCAATATTTTATCAATATGTCCCCTAAAGCAAGTGACATAAAGGAAAGAATAAACAGGTGGGACATCATCAAAATACATAGCTTCTGCATAGCAAAACAAAAAGTACAAACAAAATGAAGGGAAACAATGGTATTGGGAAATATATTTACCAAAGATAGCTCAGACAGGGCTTGATCTCCAAAATACATAAAGAACTCACACAACTCCACTCCAGCAAGACAAACAACTCGATTAAAAAATGGGCAAAGGACTTGAACAGACACTTCTCCAAGGAGGACATATGGAGGTCCTAGGAACACATGAAATGAGAGCCCAGAGACATATTAAAGGATGCTCAGCATCACTAGACATCAAAGAGATGCAAATTAAAACCACAATGAGATACCACTTCACAACCTGTCTCAATGGCCATCATAAACAAATCAACAAACAAGTGTTGGCAAGGTTGTGGAGAAAGGAGGACCCTAATACACAATTGGTGAGAAAGCAGTCTGTGCAGCCATTGTGGAAAACAGTATGTCATTTCCTCAGAAAAATAAAAATGGAACTTCCTTTTGTCCTGCCAATTCCATTGTTGGGATTATACCCTAAGGATACTGAAACACCAATTTAAAAGAACATATGTACACCAATTGTTGTAGCAGCATTATTTACAATAGCCAAGTGCTTGAATAAACCTAGGTGTTCATCACTAAACAAGTGGATCAAATAACTATGGGACATTTATACAATGGAATACTACACAGCAGAAAGAAAGCAGGAGTGCCTACCCTTCATGACAGCGTGGAGGGAATTGAAAGTCATTATGCTAAGTGAAACAAGCCAGGTGGTGAAAAACAAATACCATATGATCTCACCTATAAGTGAAATCTAATCAACAAAACAAACAAGCAAGCAAAATACAACCAGAGACATTGAAATTAAGAACACTCTGACAGTAGTCACATAGGAATGGGAAAAGGGATAATGGGGAATAATAGGAGGGACCTTCAAGGAACATATATGAAGGACACATGGGAAAAGCCAAAGGGGTTGGGTTTGAGGGTGGGAGGCAGTGATGGTCGGGGCAAGGGGGGTGTGTTGGAGTGAAAATGGAGACAGCTGTACTTGAACAACATTAAAAAAAAGAAACAGATATGTTAGCCACTAGGCTAAGACTAATGGCAGGACCACAGAGAGAGGCACATGGAAGCAGTACTTCTGATGCTTTTGGTCATTACTAGACCAACACCTGGGCCTTGTGCTGAAAAAAGCCAGCCATGAAGTGTAGCAAGGACCATCATGGACACGGCCAAGCATGAACGAGATAGTAATAGACTAGCTTCAAACATGCTGCCTAGAAGCTAGAATTTAACAGCATCTGACATTAGCTTATACTAGCTTCAGACACTAGAGTCATATACAAAAGAACACAGCAGGCAAGCACTAAACTCTGCTGAGACTAATTCCACTTCATTCTTTTTAGTTATTTGCATTATTTTTCTTTTTCAGAGCTTTTTAACTTTTCTTTTTTCTTCAAATTTCTTCCTATTTTTTCACAACTGTTTTTTTTTAAAAATCACATATATTAATCTCCCCTTTTCTTATTCCATTGCCTTCTTTCTTTTTAAATTTCATTTTAAATTTTATTTATCCCAGACTCCCAGCAAAAATAGAGGTAGAGGTAGATACACTTTGCCTCCTCACACAACCAAAAGAAGGAAAACAAATTTAAAAACAAAAAAAAATAATCAGAACTGACAAAAAAATCTAACTGTATGAAAGTAAGACAACCAAGGAGTTAAAAAAGAAACATTCATCCAGACTGGTAGGAGAGGCAGGGATGGGCAGCCTGGATAGAGAGGACTCATAGCAAGGCTGCAGCTGGCAACCCAGAGAGGTAGCAGCTGGCAGAGTGGGTAGTCCCAAATTTGCATGTGGATAAAATGGGAGGAATCCTAGGGAACGATACAGACCCCAGGTGCTACCCTGGGTTCCAATGCAGGGAAATAAAGCCTCAAAATCTCTGGCTGAAAAAACCTGTGGGGGTTGAGGTGGCAGGAGAAACTCCCAGCCTCACAAGAAAGTTCATTGGAGAGACCCACAGGGTCCTAGAATGTACACATAACCTCCCACCTGACAGTTAAAACCAGAAGGGCCCAATTGGCTTGTGAGTAGTGGAGGGAGTGCCTAAAAACTGGCCAAGAACTGAGCAAGCAACATTGTTTCCTTTCTGACCTATCTCCCACATGCAGCTCCACAACATAGTAAAGTGGGGAGCCCACCCTGGCAAATACCTAAGGCTCTTCCCCATACTACATAACAGGCATTCCGAGACAAAAGATTATAGCCCAATGAAAGAACAGATCAACCTCCAGAAACAATACAACTAAGTGATGAAGAGATAGCCAACCTATCAGAAGCAGAGTTCAAAACAATGGTAGTCAGGATGCTCACAGAAATGATTGAAGATGGGTGCAAAATAGAGGAAAAAGTGAAGGCTATGAAAAGTAAAATAAAGGAAAATGTATAGGGAACTAATAGTGATGGGAAGGAAAACAGGACTCAAATCAATGGATTAGTGCAGAAGGAAGAAACAAACATTCAACCAGAACAGAATGAAGAAACAAGAATTCAAAAAAGTAAGGAAAGGCTTAGGAACCTCCAGGGCATCTTTAAACGTTCCAACATCTGGATCATAAAGGTGCCAGAAGGAGAAGAGGAAGAGCAAGAAATCGAAAACTTATTTGAAACCATAATGAAGGAGAACTTCCCTAATCTAGCAAAGGAAATAGACTTCCAGGAAGTCCAGCAAGCTCAGAGAGTCCCAAAGAAGTTGGGCACAAGGAAGCATACACCAAGGCACATCATAATTACATTACTCAAGATTAAAGATAAAGAAAGGATCTTAAAAGCAATAAGACAAAAGGAGAGAGTTATCTACAAAGGAGTACCCATAAGGCTGTCAGCTGATTTCTCAAAAGAAATCTTACAGGCAAGAAGGGGCTAGAAAGAAGTATTCAAAATCGTGAAAGGCAAGGACCTACATCCAACATTGCTCTATCCAGCAAAACTCTCATTTAGAATGGAAGGGCAAAGAAAGTGCTTCCTAGATAAGGTCAAGTTAAAGGAGTTCATCATCACCAAGCCCTTATTATGAAATATTAGAGGGAACTATGTAAGAAATAGAAGGTAAAAAACTATGAACAATAAAATGACATCAAACTCATAACTATCAACAACTAAACCTAAAAAACAAAAACAAAAACAAACTAAGCAGAAATGGAGATCACATGAAGGGTTATCAATGGGGAGTAGGAGGAGGAGAATTGAGGGGAAGGTACAAGGAATAAGAAGCATAATTGGTAGGCACAAAATAGACAGGGGTAGTGTTGGGGACCACTCTGTGAGGCTTTGGAAACTGTAGCCCCACAAGAGCAAGCCTTGAAAGAGGCCAGTAAGTCTCCCTCGAAAACCAGGAAATGCAGGTGATGCTAACATCCAGGGTTCCCGTGGGAAACCAGGCCTGATAAATACATTGTATCCTTTGAAGCTT
The DNA here is from genome assembly GCA_004027475.1 of Anoura caudifer. Lineage (NCBI taxonomy): Eukaryota > Metazoa > Chordata > Mammalia > Chiroptera > Phyllostomidae > Anoura > Anoura caudifer. The sequence continues at coordinate 69,609 of PVKU01006973.1, forward strand.
GCTTTGCTTTGTATAACCTTGTTCATATAAACTGGATGTTTAAGTTCAAGGCATAAGGAGTAAACTCCTTATCTCATGAAACACATCTTAAAGACCATCTTGCTTTCGTATGTCTCACAGACCCTGATCTAAAACAAATCTGTTTCAATTGTTATCTATAGATAATACCTGTTTTTGTATGACTATAGCCTTTTGATGTTGATTGATGAGCTATGTGTGTATGCTGTATACCCCTATACACACCATTCCCAATAAAAGACGTTTGAGAAAAGAGCTTAGGACATTTCCCACTAGAGGGAATCGCCACTCCCACCCTCCCTGCCCCACCCAAGAACAACAAGATTGTGTCTGGGATGACTTATTCTCATCCACAGCTGCCAGGAGAGCTCTGAGGGACAGAGTTCTCCCACAGGGTAGGTTAAGAATAGTATAGGAAATAGATAAGCCAAAGTACTTATATGTATGACCTCTGGACATGAACTAAGGGGTTGAATGCTGGAGGGTGGGGGGTGCAAGATGGAGTTGGGATAAAGGGGAGAAAAGAATTGAGATATCTGCAATAGCATAATCAATAAAATATACTTTAGAAAAAGAAATAGCCATGGGGATATAAAATATAAGATGGGGAACATAGTCAATAATTTTTAAATAATTATGTATGGTTTCGTGTAGGTACTAGACACGTTATGTAACTATATTTTATTGACATAGTTATGTAAATACTATGCAGTATACCTGAAAACAATATAATATTGAACATCAACTTTAATTAAAAATTAAAAATAAACAAATGAACAAAAGAGAAACTAATAGATTCAGAGAAAAAAAAGAGATTTGCCAGATTGGTTCATGATTTGGGTGAAAAGGGTGAAAAGGGATTAAGGATAAAGAGCCTATTATAAAAATAGTCATGGTGATATAAAGTATAGCATAGGGAATATAGTCAATAATATTGCAATAATTATGTATGGTGTCAAGTACTAGACTTAACATGGGTAATTATGTCATAAAGTATATAAAATCTAGCCACTATGTTGTTTACCAGAACTATTATAATATCGTTTGTCAACTGTAATTTAAAAATAATTTTTTTAATAATTTTAAAATAAAAAATAAAAGAAATGAGCTAATAAGCTGTTAAAAGACATGGAAGAACTTTAAATGTATATTACAAAGGAAAAAAGCCAATCTGAAAAGTCTGAATACTACATGATTCTAACTATATAACATTCTGGAAAAGGCACAACTATAAAGATGATAAAACTTCAGTGGCTATCAGTGATTAGGGGAGATTAAAGGATGCATAGGCAGAGCAGAGAAGATTTTTACAGCAGTGAAGATATTCTCTGTGTGATACCATGATGATGAATTCTCATAACTACACATTTGTCCAAACCCATGGAATGCACAAAAATGAAAGTGGTCCCTAAAGTAAAGGGCCTTTGACTGTTGTGATGTGTCACTGTAGATTCAGTAATTTTAACAAATATACCAATCTTGTAAGGGATGCTGATCATGGGGGAGGCCATGCATGTTTGAGGAGCAGAAGATACATGAGAAATCTCTGTACCTCCTCAATTTTGCTGTGAACCTAAAACTTCTCTGAAAAATAAATTCATATTTTTAAAATGAAAAAAGAGACATTTGGAGAAGTTAGGTGAGTGTCCAAGGTCACAATACCAATAACTAGCAGGGCTAGAATATGGAATCCTATCTCATATGGCTCTATTATCTAAACTTTCTAATGTATCCATAAACCAAAGTGGTCCCTGACTTAGCTTCACCTGTTGTTATTGGACTTTCATGGCTTCTCACACCAGAGTTTCTCTTTCCCAGTCTCTGGACTAATTCTGTGCAGAAATCAAGGGAATCTGTCAGTGGTGCAGCCCTCAGAGCACCCCTGAAGGGATCAACATGCAGGATAGACCTGGGCATTACATGCTGCCACCTTCCCTTCTCCTGATAATATAAAACTTAAGGATATTTGGGACCCTTAAAAGAAGATTCTAAAGAACAAGAGACAGAAATCGAAATACATAAATGATGTGGCTTGTATATGTTGAGGAATCAAATTAGAAAAGTTAAGGTTTAGGCTGTAATCACACTAGGCTTGACTGCCAGGAAATTCCTCACATCAGCCTCCTTAGGGTGCCAGAGCTGAGTGCAGTCTGACTCAGAAAAATGCATGTATCTATACAATAGAATCAGCACTATTTAGTCACTGGGGAAATAATTACTTTGTAATCAGGATAACTTTATCCATTGCCTCTTAAGGGTAAGACATGAGCAGTTTCCTTGTACTACCAGAGGAAATTCTTCTCAGAAACCAGGTGTTGCCTGGGAAAACTATTTTATCACATATCTGGGTGAATATAATACTGATTTCAAGCAACTATAGGTGATGTCATCAACAAGTACAATGGTCATTGTACACCCAAGAATCAGGGCCATATTTTATCTCTAGGTATAAACTATTTTTAATGCATTTTATAAATCACTGGCAAGGTCAACCACACCAAACATTCCAGAACACACAGGGGATCTCCATGGGTGTGCCCAGGCCTCCAGGCTGTGGGGATTCATTGTTCTGACACTTCCTGCACTATACACAGAACTGTCCCCTTAAGTCTGCAAGTCTGCAATACCCACAGCAGAGCCTACTGGAGGAGGCAAGTTCACCACACCAATCCCACAAGTGCAGATGGCACCATGATGCACACCTCTCATCACACAATGCCATGCCACACCTCTGACTCACCTTCAGTGGGCCCTGTTTTCATGCAACAAATGGAGACCATATCAGCCCACAGGGTTGTGATAAGCATTGAGTGAGGTACTAAACAGAAGTACTATGCACTCAGCCAGTCAAATGGCCCATGCTCAGAAGTGGTCAGGAACATGTTCACTTTCCCCATCATGGAGCTCCAGTTCACTCAACAATTGCTTCAGCCCTGATGCTTGATATAGTTCATGAATAAATGAATGTATGCATGAATCATGAAACACAAATAGGTGAAGGACTCCATAGTTTTTTTATGATGAAGATATTAAGGGCCAGGAAACCTGTATTATGTGTCCTCCCTTGAGACAGAGGTAGCCAAGGAAGTATGAATAGAAGTTGTGCACGGAACTTCCAGGAAAGTAGGTTAGGAGGGAGATTGACAATTGGCATGAGACTTTCTTCTACTCCTGTCCTTCCTCTTTCTAGGTGTGAGGATAGAGCTGTGATGGCTGGAGTTCCAGAAGCTATTATGGAATCTGAGTTTACCTTGAAAATGATGATGTAGGCTAACAGTGGCAAACCTTAGAAAATATCTGCATCCCTAACATATGTGGGGACTATGTTGTCCCAGAGCACACACACATATCTCATTTTTCCCATGGCAAGGAAGAAATACCCTTCTATATGATAGCAGACATTATTGTTTGATCTCTGCTACTGGAAGCCAAACATATTTCTAACTGGAAAATGTCTGTGATATGACGATCTCTTGATTCTGCTCCTCCCAAACTGCCTGCCCTTTCTCAGTCTTCTCTTCCAAGCCTTAGTTTTTTCTGTCTTCAAATCTCAATGCTTAAAATATCATCCACAAGCTAATAATACCCAACTGATATTAGTAGATCAGGCCTCTCCCTCAGCTGCAGAATCATATTCAAGTACCCAGTTGACATGTCCAAATCAGTGTCCAAAAGAGAACCTTAATATTCTTCACCTCTCACAACTCCCCCATCTCAGGACATGCCTCTCAGGCCAGAAAGCTAAAAATCTTCCTGGATATCTTTCTCTCCCTCAAGCCATCAGTAAGTTCTGTCACTCCAAAACATGACCTCCATCAGCCCACATCTTCCCATCCCTGACCACCATTATTGCTACTTCTCTGCACTTGTAGCCTGTTCTGCCCATAATGTCAGAGGGTTACTTCTCTTCTCAGACCCTTTAGTGGTGTCCTGTGGCCCTAATAATAAAATCCATATACCTTGCCATGGTGCCAGGGTTCTATGATGTGCCCTCATCTCACCCCTCTGCCCACACTACTGCCATCCAGCCACACTTCCTCTTTGCACAGACACACTGGACTCACTCCCTACTCAGGTCCTTTGCATGCACTGTCAGAGTGACCTGAGTGTACCTCATCAGGATCATGACAGGAATGGGGTACCTTTGGCTCTTACCTGTCTGAAGTTATATCCAAGTATCTTTCCACTCGCTCTATTCTTCCCATCAATTACTTTGTGTTATATTCTTTGTGACCTCATCAATATCTAAAAATCCTCTTATCAATGTCTTTGCTTACTACTGTATTGTTTAGAATATGTACCTCATTAAACAGGGATTCTGTTAGCCTTTATGCCCCACTTCTACAATGTGCTAACTAAAGTTGTATGCATCCATCATGAGTTCAACAGCTGGGCCATTGTTATTCAGTGGCTGTTCTTGTTTATTGCATATCTTTAGTCTTCATTCTGATTGCTGGTTTTTTTATTCAAATTGACAACATATAGACATTTATCAATTTATCTCCCCACCCCTATATTGTGATGTTTTACTCTTCTCTCAGTTATAACAGAATAAGTTTTAACATACTTTTAGAGCCCTTGCATATACAAATGTTTTTGTTGCCTTGACATATAAAAGTCAAATTGAGGGTAATAAACACAATTTCTTTGAAAACTTGGAAGTCATACAACCATCCTCCAAAACCTACAACTGAGAATGAGTATCTAACATCAACCTAAATGGTGTTTGCTCCTTTCTCAGGAGCCTGTACTCTCAGCCTGAATGCTTTCATGTAGATTTTTAAATCACTGGTTAAATTACTGGGATACATCTACATTTGGGTTTTTTGGGGTTTTTTTTTAGCAAATCTGCTTAAAATACCATTACTGAAGTAAGTCTTTTTCTCCTTACTGAACCAAGTTTGTGTTCCTACTTCAGATATTTTCAAAAATTATACGTTTTTATTGTTGCCTCTTTCTACTTATTTTATTTCTTCCTCATAATAACCATATTATTCAAAGGCTGAGTCTCCTTTTATTAGGTTATGTAACTATTATATTTTTTCTTAGTACTATTTTCATTACTCTGTCCTCTTTCAGTGAATTTTAAGAGAGCAGTTCAAGTTTGACTACAACACCATACCATTTTTGGAGGCGGTTTTAGTTTTCCTGTTACTGCCCCTATAGCTCTGCTGTTGCATGGATGTTTCTTTGAAATTGTTTTCCTAATATCAATGTTGTTCTTTACATCTGAGCTGATATCTCAGCTCATTGCTTTTTCATCATCCTGATCTCTTCTAATAATGTCACATATTCTTAAGCTTATGAAGAACACAAATTATTGATCTTTAAATTATTTATTTCCTCCTAAAAACATTTTTTTTCAAAAGTTATGTTTTCACTGTCTCAGTTGTTGGGATGCCCCCTCTTTGGGTCCAACTCTGGTCTTTTCACAGTTCCAGGTTTTGGGGGATCTCATCAAAATAAAAAGCTTCTGCTCAGCTAAAGAAAACCACATTAAAATAAAAGGAGAACCAACTGGATGGGAAAACATATTTGCCAATGATACCTCAGACAAGGGTTTAATCTCCAAAATATATAAAGAACTTACACGACTCCACTCTAAGAAGACAAGCAACCCAATTAAAAAATGGGCAAAGGACTTGAACAAATACTTCTCCAAGGAGGACATACAGAAGATCCAGAAACACATGAAAAGATGCTCAGTATCAGTAGCTATCAGAGAGATGCAAATTAAAATCACAATGAGATACCACTTCATACCAGTCAGAATGGTCATCATAAACAAAGCAACAAACAAGTGTTAGAGAGATTCTGGAGAAAAGGGGACCCTAGTGTACTGTTGGTAGGATTGCAGAATGGTACCACTGCCAGGGAAAACAGTATGGAATTTTCCCAGAAAACTAAAAATGGATCTGCCTTTTGACCCAGAAATTCCACTGCTAGGATTATATCCTAAGAACCTTGAAACACCAATCCAAAAGAACCTATGCACCCCAATGTTCATAACAGCACAATTTACAATAGCCAAGAGTTGAAAGCAACCTAGATGCCCATCAATAAATGAATGGATCACAAAACTGTGGTATATTTACACAATGGAATTCTATGCAGCAGAAAGGACCTCCTACCCTTTGTGACAGCATGGATGGAGCTGGAGAGCATTATGCTAAGTGAAATAAGCCAGGCGGTGAAAGACAAATGCCATGTGATCTCATCATTTTCAGGAACCTAAACAACAAAACAAACAAAAAAGCAAAATATAACTAAAGACACTGAAACAGAGAACAGGCTGACAATGACCAGAGGGGAGAGGGGAGGGAATTTTTGGGGAAAAGGTTAAGGGTTTACAGGAACAAGTATAAAGGACACATGGACAAAAACTAGGAGGGGAAGGACAGGGGGAGGACTGGGTGGGGTGGGCTGGGATGGGAGCAAAAGACAGAAACCTGTATTTGAACAACAATTAATTTTTTAAAAAGTTATATTTTCAAATGTGTTCAGTGTATTCAGTTCAGAATTAGTGCTTTGACTTTTCTGCATATTCATCCTCCATAAAGATCTTGTTGACAGAAGACATGTGGCAAAATTTTACCATATTTGCCCTTCCCTGAAACCCTGGTTCCCTCGAGAATGCCCCCACCCCCTGCAGATGTGAAGCCAGAAAGCAGAGTTGGTTCAGGCCCCCATCTCACTGTTAGTGTTTTGGCATCTGGCACTTGGTGTCATTTACTGGGTTGAAGACAGTCAGGTCTTCTGACAGACTCATGGCCAATGTATGCCCTCATCAATATGGGGAAGGATTAGCTGTCATCTACCAGATGCAGAGCAAAGAAGGCTCTGTTCTTCCTCCCTCAGCCCTGCCAGCAGCATTGCACATTGTGGGAACCACACCTTCCAGCATTCATTACGACTCTCTTGACCCCATCAGCCAGATGGCAATGGGCTGGGAGGCAGGGAGGGAGAATGGTGTTATTAAATACTCTGCTGGGTTCAACGACTTCTTTAGACCTTTTGGGGTTTGTTGAGGGGGAGACAAAGCACCAAGGCATCTCCTCACCTACCTTTGTTCAACCAAGCAGTTGACATTATTGTTCAAGATACTGGAAATCCCTTCCAAGGCTATCTATTTTTGATATGTTCCTGTCGATATTTTTGTGTTGCTGTATTTTTAAATATATATATTTTATTGATTATGCTATTACAGTTGTCCTATTTCCCCCTTCACTCCCCTCCACACTACACACCCCCTCCCACCCACATTCCCCCACTTTAGTTCATGTCCACGTCATACATGTAAGTTCTTTGGCCTCTACATTTCCCATACTATTCTTGCCCTCCCCGTCTATTTTCTACCTACCATGTATGCTACTTATTCTCTGCACCTTTTCCCCCTTCCCCCCTCCCACTCCCCTGTAGATAATGCTCCATGTGATCTCCATTTCTGTAGTTCTGTTCCTGTTCTAGCTGTTTGCTTAGTTTGTTTTTGATTTAGGTATGGTTGTTAATAATTGTGATTTTGCTGCCTTTTTACTGTATTTTTTACCTTCCATTTTTTAGATAAATCCCTTTAACATTTCATATAATAAGGGCTTGGTGATGATGAACTCCTTTAACTTGACCTTATCTGAGAAGCACTTTATCTGCCCTTTCATTCTAAATGAAAGTTTTGCTGAATAGAGCAATCCTGGATGTAGACCCTTGCCTTTCATGACTTAGAATACTTCTTTCCAGTCCCTTCTTGCCTGTAAGGTCTCTTTTGAAAAATCAGCTGACAGTCTGATGGGAACTCCTTTGTAGGCAATTGCCTCCTTTTCTCTTGCTGATTCTAGGATTCTCTCCTTATCTTTCATCTTGGGGAATGTAATTATGATGTGCCTTGGTGTGTTCCTCCTTGGGTCCAACTTCTTTGGGACTCTCTGATCTTCCTGGAGGTCTCTTTCCTTTGCAGATTGGGGAAGTTCTCCTTTATTATTTGTTAAAATAAATTTTCAATTTCTTGCTCTTCCTCTTTTCCTTCTGCTACCCCTATAATTTGGGTGTTGGAACCTTTAAAGATGTCCTGGAGGTCCCTAAGCCTCTCCTCATTTTTTTGAATTCATGTTTCTTCAATTTTTTTCTGGTTGGGTGTTTCTTTCTTCCTTCTGGTTCACTCTGTTGATTTGAATCCCAGTTTCCTTCCCATCAGTACTGGTTCCCTATGCATTTTCCTTTATTCAACTTAGCATAGCCTTCATTTTTTCATCTAATTTGTGACCAAATTCAACCAATTCCATGAGCATCCTGATTACCAGTGTTTTGAACTGTGCATCTGATAGGTTGGCTATCTCTTCATTGCTTAGTTGTATTTGTTCTGGAGCTTTGATCTTTTCTTTCATTTGCACCATTTTTTTTTTGTCTTGATGCACCTGTTATGTAGTAAGGGGTGGAGTCCTAGGTATTCACAGGAGCGGGTAATGCACATGGCTGGGTTGTGATGCTGTATGTGGGACAGAAGTCTGAGAGGGAACAATGGTTTGCTCCACTCTCTGCTGGATTTCAGTCATTTCCCTTACTTCCCACAAGCAAATTGAGCCCTTCTGGTGCTGACTCCCAGGTACGTGGGCTTGTGTACATTCTAGGACCCTGTGGGTCTCTCCAATGAACTCTTCTGTGAGGCTGAGAGTTTCTCCCAGCACCTCAATCCCCACAGATGTTTTCAATCAGTGGTTTGAGGTTTTATTTCCCAGCTCTGGGACCCTGGGTTGTGTGGTCTGTCCCGAGTGTGAATGTGGGACCACCCAGTCTGCAGCAGCACTGCCCGACTCCGCCCCTCCTGCCGGTCTGGATGAATGTGTCTTTAACTCCTTGGTGTCTGACTTCCATACAGTTTGATTTTTTCTGTAAGTTCTGGTTTTTTATTTGGTTTAAATTGTTGTTGTCCTTCTTTTGGTTATGCAAGAGGCACAGCATGTCTACCTACGCCTCCATCCTGTCCAGAAGTCTCCTTTCTGTGTTGTTTTTGGTCATTTTTCTGTACTTCCATGTGTAATTCAATGACAAGTAGGTAAAGAGATTACTCAGGGCTAAAATAGCCTCAAGTCACAGCTAGTCTCATTCTCTTTGACTCTCCATAACACAGAGCCCAGAAGCTGGAGTACAATATATTTTCAATAAGGAAAGTACAAACAGTTAATATTTTAGGCTGAGATATTTGGGACCAGAAGCTGATCTGGAACCAGGCTGAGATCTAAGTCAGGAATTGGGATGGGATGTGTCCAAAGAAAAGAGAAGCAGTCAGAAGTCTTCTGAAAGACAGAACCCAGCTGAATGTAAACTGGGTGTAGGAGATGAGTACAACCTCTGAAGCCAGCTGCCAAGAGTCAGCTGAGGGAATCAGGGGACCAGGGGCTGATTTACAGGTGATGTGGGGCCATCAGGGATTCTGAGGTCTTGTCTTCATTCAGGAGCATGTAGATAATGGCTAAGCTTGGGAATCCCACTGATCTACAGTGTAGGCCTCAGAACTGCAGAATGTGAGACACAGACTCCGTTTCCATGCCCCCAGGGGGCAAACTCTAAGCCAGAGTGTGTCCAGTGGGAGCTCCTCCTCCTACAGGTAAGCAGGCTCCCATTCTCAGCCTACCACGAGCCTTGCTTCCACTGGTGGCTGCTCCTGGTTCTTCTTCTGAGACTGCTCCTTCTTCCACTGCAAAACAGGTCATATGAATGCTAAAACTCCCTTTCTCTGGGCCCCATGTCCACACAAGATGTGGCTTCTAGATGTCCACTGCTAGAGTCAGACCCTATGTATTTATTGAGCAAGTGAAGAGTAGGGAGAACCAGGGCTGGGGCTGGGACTGAAGCAGCAGTGCCAGGGAGAGGAAGTGGAGTTGAACCTTCCCTGTTCAGCAGGGCTGAGGGCAGCAAGGCCAGAAAAGGTCTGGAATCAGGTTTCTCATTACCCTTGCCTAGGGTCATTAGGAGAAATAAGAAAGGAAAGCTGAGGCAGAGTGGAAAAGCAAGAACGCCACCAAAGCACTCTGAAATCACCTGCTACTCCCAGAACTGTCCCACACAGGGTAGTCATCTCTGCCCCAGCTGCTTCCTCTGACCTGGAGAAGGAGGCCTTGCCAGAAAAATGCACCCCCCCACCACATTCTACTCCTGGAGAGGTATGAGCAATCATGCCACTTGCTGAGGACTACCAGCTCTCCAGGACCCCAGCCTAAAAGGGACAGTATCAGAGGGTTCCCAAAGCAGCCCTATCTCACTCTTGTAGCAGTCAGGATAATGAGATTCTGCTTTCAGAAAAGAATGATTTTTTCTTGGGACATTTCCAACTGCAACTAGTTATTCTACAGCACATTCCACATGCACATTAAAAGGAAATTAAATATCACTCCTGAAGCAACAAAAACAACTTCTGGTAGCTCTGAAATTACCCAACTCCCCTTGTGGACTCTCAAAAAAAAAAAGATGATAAAAGGTGAAGACATGTGTGGATGATGAGGAAAAGATAGATTTACCTCAGACATGTACTATGCCTTCTGTTCCCCCTCTCACTGCCCATCATATGCTAGTAACACACCAATATTAGAGAAACATCAAAACTTCCTACAGTGTAAAGTGCTGCAGAAGCTCTAAAACAAGTTCAAATCCATATTAAAAGAAAGAAAAAACTCTCATTTTACTTTAGAAACCATGAATTAGTCCCACTATCAAAAATATTTTTGTTATAGAAATAAATGAGGGAAAGAGCATAAAGTATGAATATGGAGGGGAAATGTTAGAGGATTAGGTAATGTCTCTGAAAATGTTACTGAAAACATTCATTCTGATGTGAAGTAAGTCACTGAACTAAGCATACACCTAGGCCTGAGGCTTGGCTTTGCACGTTAGTAGCAATGCTCCAGTGCTTTCTGTGTTCATGATCTTTCTACTACCCTCTAATTACTACATAACATGGTGTGTTATTCTTTTCCATTAGCACAAAGTTCAGCCTTCATCCCTGCCTGCTCAAGATATTTCAATGACAATGTCCAAAGCCCTGCTTCTTGCCCTCCCATCCTCCTAGATGGGACTCATTCCATTTTTCTCATCTATCTCTTGCTGGTCCCTCTAGTCCAAGTAACCTAAAGTGTGACTCATATTAAAACTGCTCAACTCTGTGCACCACCATCCACCACCTTTCCCTTTCCCAAGGCTTGTCAAAATCCCGCTCAGCCTTCAGGGACAGCTTAAATTTCATCTTTTCTAAAGAACTGTCCCTGCTCCTCAACAAGAGGAATCTCCTCCAAACTCTGGTTTCCTGACACATTCCATACTTTTCTTATGACCATCTGTGCACACACTATTTCTTCGTAGGTGACCAAGAGTCCTGTGAGGACAGCAGCAGAGCTTCAGCACCTTGCACTGTTCCTACCACCTAGACACTAACAGTTTTGAGGGTGACTGAAGCATGAGTAATTTGCAAGGTCTTCAACTAACTGTGTGACTTGGTCTCATAAATTTTTCATGGCATGAGGAACATGTTTTGGCATTATTTTGTTAAGTAGAAAAGAGAAAAGAAGAGCAAGGGAAGGGTGGGAAAAGAGGCTATGGAGAAACATATATACTTAGTGGCAGCTGCTAGAACCCTGGAAATATTGAGTGAACAGTTTACTTAAAGGGATGATAATAAGCTTTCTCTTCAGAGTTTTATATTCTACAAAAGCAGTTTGAAAACAGACCCTTCCCTGGCTGTGAGCTTGTGTGTAATTAGGCAAAACAATGTGTTGCTCAAAATTCCTATTTATTTGAAAAAAAAAACCTTCTTATTGAACCCATGAAGAGTAAAGCTGAGTGTCTGGGGAGGGAATGGTAGTCCAAGGATGGGGCAGATGGTCCTACAAAAGCTAGCTGTGCAGATATGGGTGTGAGAGAAAGGGCAGAAGGAAGGAACAAATAAGACAGAGAAAGGTTGTAGTGCATGTATCAGGGCCAGTGCACCACACACTCATTACAAGGGCAAAGAAATCACAAGATGCTTGCTATATGTGGACCTACAGAAACTAGGGTCAAGTGGGCTTCTCTGCCCATGCCCATGGCAGAACAGCAAAGCAGTCCCAGATGTTGGGTTGTGGCTGCAGGGAGCCACAGGGCTCCCAGATGCAAGGCTATGTCAGGGACTTTACCACAATCCGAGGAGTTGGGGTTTGGGCTAACTACATCAATATATCAACATTCTCATGAGACAGTAGGAGTCTCAGTTTTCATTTATTTACATACATGCACACACACACACACACACACACACAGTGGCTTAGCACTCACTTGAGACCAAATGGATGCTCCATATGTTTATTTGGCTTAAACTGAGGTGAGTAGAATTGAAATTACAAGTGGCAGTTTGGAAGAGGGTGCTGCCACCAGAGCCTAGCAAAACCACATGTTCCAATTCTTTCCAAAATTTATACCTCACCAACCCAGGCCAGAGGCCAGGGACTCTGAAGGGTCATTGTTCTAAGCAGAGACACACAAGTACCTGAGTCATGTCAGACTCCAATCCTCAGGAGCTCAACTGTGCATGTTATTCCCTGCATGGACCAGTGGATAGTGTACACAGACAGAGCTACATGCCTGTAAGTTTGAACCACACAAGGCCATTTGGAGGATGATCTAAAAGGAGAGGGTAGGATGACAAGTTAAATAATATAGAAAATGAAGTCTTGTTTACTTTAAAGATGGAAAAGATAGCTTGCCAATAAAACATAGCTCTCCATTCCCTCTAGAATTCTGTATTAAAAAATAATCTGTGATGAATTCCTGGCACCTCTCTCACAAAGCCTTCCAAAACCTTTAAAAATAATAATAAAATATGCTCAAGGAAAGCAGAATGTATTCCAGCAGCATGGCCTAGCCAAATGGCCTTCTGCTCCCCTAGGGTAGGCAGCAGGCAGTAGGGATTGGGTAAGACAACAACTGGCAGCTTCACAAACTAAAAACAGTGGAGACAAAATTAGTCGTTGTATATAAAGGAATATTGTTTCTTCAGCTATTGAGCTACACCCACAACACAGTCCAAACATCAACACTAATTCAATTCATGCATTCACTCTTATACATACACACAAAGCCCCACAGAAACATACACACAAATGCATCCACAAAAATATGTGCAGACATTTGTATACTATCACACCCCAACACATGAGATATGCAAAACACATATCGTTACATGCATGGACAGACCACAAAAATAATATATGCCCACACATTTGGAAGTAAATATGCTTCTCCATGAACTTCAGTGTTAAGGGGCTACAGGCTTGAAGGACTATCTGAGTGGCATAAGGTAGAGAGGAGGATCAGAGTTTCAACAAAATCTCATGGAGAACTTTCTGGGTTGAGGAGTCTTTCATATAATCCTTTAGCCTGAAACGGTGGAATAATAATGCCTAGACAGATGGTAAGCACCAATGGAAATGATGCCTGGTGGTTTTCCTCCTCTCCTTCCCACTCTGCTCTGAAGGATACTGGTTCCAATAGTACCAAACACTATCTCAGGGTCCCTGAGGCGGGGCACATCTTAATCCTTTCCTTAAAGAAGCACACTTTGCTAACCTTCAGAACATGCATTATTTTTGTTATTTTTTATTTTTTTATTTTATTATTATTATTTTATTCCTCTTATTTCCATTTAACTTTTTAAGTTTGGTTTGTTTGCTTGACTTCATTGTTTGCTTGGTTTTCTTTATTCTCTCTCATATAGCATTCTCATTTTTCTTCTTGCACTTCATTCATATTCCAATAACACACTACTCTTAGTCTTTTATTTTTTATTTAGATTATATATTTCTCATCATATTATTTGTTATTCCAAGTCCTACACAGCACCCTACCTTGACCTTAATCTATTTTGCCATCTTCCTGAGTTTTATTACTGTTGTGGCTAACTTTATTTTCTCACACACTATGTCAAGTTCCTATCCCTTACTCGCACTATATCTCACCATCTAACCTCACGTAAGTGCTCTGCTTTCTAAAGTCAGCCCATATTCTTTTTCCTTTCTAATAAGAGTCTTATCACTTTTACACCTTTTATAAAAAGTGGCTAGTTGAATGAAATATCACAATTACTGTTGTACTTCTCCAAAGGATCTATTTGTTCTCTACTTTTTAGTACTTTAAATCCCATAAAATACTCTCCCATTGTCTTAATCCATTTCACCTTTGCCCTGCCTCTGATCACATACAAGAAAAGGTGGGAGTTGTGAGTATCAGTAAACCCGCTGGAGGGGAGAACCCACCAACAAAAGAGCCACTAACAGGTAAAGCCCAAGTACAAGAGGAGAGCCATACAAATAGAAGAAATGGAAAACCTAGAGCATCCAGGTAAGGATATCAAATATACCATACCACTGAGTACTATATAACTCCTACCACTAAAGTTCAAGTTCACCCTGTGAAGACAGATGGCAAATGAGAGCATCAGGAATCACAGAAGCAAACAAAAAGAGTCACCTAAAATGAGGAGACAAAGAAAAAACCTGCAATCAAAAGAAATGGAAGACTCTCCAGTAAAAGAGCTAAATGAAATGGAGTCAAGCAAACTATCAAATACAGAATTAAAAAGAATGGTTATAAGGATGATAAGGAACTCACAAAAAATTACAAGGCACTCAGTGGGAAGTAAAACAGCATGAAAAAGGAAATACAAACTATAGATAAGAACCAGGAAGAAATAAAGGATACAATTTCTGAAATAAAAAACAGACAGAAGGAAATACAAGCAAAGAGGATGAAGCACAGGACTGAATAAGTGAGCTGGAAAACAAGGTAAAAAGAAACACCCAAGTAAAACAGCTGCATGAAAAAGACTCAAAATATATGAGTATAGTTTAAGAGAACTGTAAGATAACATGAAATGCAGCAACAAATGAATCACAGGAATACCAGAAGAAGAAAAAGCAAAGGATAGAAATGCTGTTCGAAAAAAATAATGACAGAGAGTTTCCTGAACCTGGACAAGGGAGAAACCACACAAGTTCAGGACGTACTGAGGGTCCCAATCAAGGTGAACCCAAAGAGGCCTCCTCCAGGACACATCATAATTAAATTGCCACATTTTAAAGACAAAAAGAGAATCTTAAAAGAAGTAAGAAGAAACAAGAAATAGCATACAAGGAAGCTCTGATAAGGATAGCACCTGATTTCTCAACAGAAAAACTACAAGTCAGGAGAGAATGGCAAAAAATATTCCAAGTAATGAAAAACAAAGGTCTGCAACCAAGACTACTCTATCCAGCTAGACTCTCGATTAAAATGGAAAGCAAATTGAGGAGTATTCCAGACAAAAGAAGACTGAAAGAATACACCTCCACCAAACCGGCACTGAAACATATGCTAAAGGGACTGCTTTAAGAAGAAGAAAAACAGATAGGAGATCCTTTTCAGACATGCAGCAAAAGATACAAACTCAGGAAACTACACAACACTGAAAAAAAATTAAGGAAGAGACAAATAAATGGAAGCTTATATCATGTTCATGGATTGGAAGAATTAACATCATCAAAATGTCCATATTACCCAAAGCAATTTATAGATTCCATGCAATTCCTATTAAAATACCAATGACATATTTCACAGACATAGAACAAACATTTCAAAATTTATATGAACCATAAGTGAATAGCATCTGCATAATCTCAGAAATTTTGAAAAAGAACAAAATAGGAGGCATCAGAATAGATGATATCAAACTATATTACAAGGCCACTGTAATCAAAACAGTCTGGTACTGGCATAAGAACAAACACACAGACCAAGGGATGAAAATAGAGAGTCCAGAAATAAACCCATGTCGATGTGATCAGTTAATATTTGACAAAGGGGTCAGGAACATAAAATAGAGTAAAAAGAGACTCTATGATTTCACATATAAGTGGAGCCTAATCAAAAAAAAAAAAAAAAAAAAAAAAAAAAAAAAAAAAAAAAAACAAGCAAAATATAGCCAGAGACATTGAAATAAAGAATAAACTGCTCTGGCTTGTGCAGCTCAGTGGATTGGGTGCAGGCTGTGAACCAAAGGGTCTCTGGTTCAATTCCCAGTCAGGGCACATGCCTGTATTATGGGCCAGGTCCCCAATAGGGGTCACATGAGAGGCAACCACACATCGATGTTTCTCTCCCTCTCTTTCTCCTTCCCTGCCCCCTTTCTAAAAATAAATAAATAAAGTTTAAAAAAACAAATTAATAATAATCAGAAGGGTGTGGGGAGGGGAGTAATGGGGACAAAGGGGAAGGGTCATCAAATAATATGTATAAACAACAAATGGACAAGGCCAAAGAGGGGTAGGAATGAGGGTACGAGGTGGACGTGGGTGGGTCGTAGGTAAATGGTGGTGTGAAAATGGAGACAACTGTACTTGAACAATAAAAAAGGAAAGAAAAGATAAATAAATAAATAAATACATACATACATACATACTGTTGGGAGAACAAGGGTTTGATCTCCAAAATATGTAAAGAACTCACACAACTCCACACCAGAAAGACACACAATCCAATTGAAAATGCATGAGGTACCTAAACAGACACATCTCCAGGGAGGATATACAGAGGGCCCAGAGCCATATGAAAGGATGCTCAGCATCACTATCCAATCACAGAGATGCAAATTAAAACCACAATGAGATACCACTTCATACCAGTCAGAATAGTCATCACAAACAAATAAACAAACAAGTGCTGGTGAAGTTGTGGAGAGAAAGGAACCCTAATACACTGCTAGTGGGAATGCAGACTGGTGCAGCCACTGTGCAAGACAATATGGAATTTCCTCAGAAAACTAAAAACGGAACTGCCTTATGACCCAGCAATTACACTGCTAGGATTATATCCTAAGAATCCTGAGTCACCATTCAAAAAATGTATATACACCAATGTCCATAACAGGGTCATTTACAATACCCAAGTGATGGAAACAGTCTAAGTGGTCATCAGTAAATGAGTGTTGCGAACACCAGCCAGCACTGTCCACGTCATTATGGATGAAACAAAACATACACACAGACTACTGAGTCTGGTGGAGGAAAAAGGACAACATCATGGCTTTTCTCAAGGGGAGCAAAAGCCGCAGCCTCTGCCATGATAGGCTTTTATTCTATATCTCTCCTCAAATTACATGATGGTTCTCCCTCACTATCCCCAGGTTACAACAAAGGAGCCAATGCCCCTCATTACATCACAGAAGAAGGATATTAGCAAATGAAAAAGCAAGTGGTTGAGCGGGTTACAGTGGGCCCAATGTTTAGCACTTGCAGGGTGAGGGAGTTTTAGCAAAGAGCAAGCCTCAAAAGAGCCTAGGTATATTGCAAATCTTATTACCCATGAGAGGACCTATCTGTGGGTGTGGGTAATGTGCATCTCTGAGTGGGAGCTGGGCCCACACCATGCAGAAGGGTCTGCCACAAATGAGTGGATCAAAAAACTGTTGTACATTGACACAATGGAATACTACACAGCACAAAGAAAGAAAGAACTCTACCCTTTGTGACAGCATGGATGGAACTTGGGAGCATTATGCTAAGTGAAATAAGCCAGATGGTGAAACAGATACCATATGATATCTTCTGTAAGTGGAACCTAATCAACAAAACAAACAAATAAGCAAAATAGAACCAGAGACTTGCAAATAAAGAACATACTAACAGTGATCAGAAAAGAGGATGGTAGGGAATAATTGAGGACAGAATGGAAAGGGGCAAGCCAAGGAGCATGAATAGAGGTCTCATGGGCACAGACAATGGGGGTGGATGGACTGTGGGAGTGAGTGGTATGGGCCTGGGGAGAGCACCGGAGAAAAAAAGCAGGACAACTGTAACTGAAGAGCAATAAATAAATAAATAAATAAATAAATGAAAGAAAAAGAATCTAAATATATAATCAGACCTTGGCTCAGAAGCATTCTCATTACTTTTTGTATAGTGCTTTAGGAGTACTTTAACAATTAATCCTGTTTTCAATTAAAAAAAGAAAACAAAACATTAATTCCAAATCTTTACCATAAAACTCATCTCTCTGCTTAACGTGCCTGAGACATCTCCTAGAGCAATACATAGCCATTGCCCAGTTGCGTTCTATGAAATTTGGACAGGGGGGGCAGTGAATTACACAGTCCTTGGGATGGAAATAATCACACCTGAGTCCAACCAAGCCTTCTAGGCACTTCTTTCTACCTTAGTCTTTTTATTCTCTAAAATGGGGCGATGACAGTGTTGGCCTCAGAGCATTACTGAAGAGCCTACAAAATATATATATATATATAAAATCTTATGGGATTGAGTGACCAAAAAAAGGTAAATATTAACAATTATTATAATTACATGTGTGGGTCTCAAAAACACTATTGAAAAGAAGCAACTCAAAGGAAGAAATGGTTAGTCTGAGAGATTTATAACTTTAAGGCCACAAGTGAGGGGCATCCACAGAAAGGGCAGTAGGAGTCTTACACTCACATTACAGAGAACATTACAGAGAAAAATTCTCCCTCTGTACTGCTGTAAAAGTGCACATGATAGACAGCCCAAACTCAGCCTGGCTTAAAAACAATTAACACACATAACTGGAGATCCAAGGTTTAAGACAGCTTGAGAATTGGTTCACCCAGAGACTATCCAAGGTCATAGAGTTCTAAGTTGTCTTACTCCTAGTGTCAGCTCCATCTGTGCCTTGTGAGTTCAGTTTGGTTGCCTGTAAAAATTGGACTACCTAATTCTTCATTCTTGACTAGAGGAGATCCCACTATTTCAACATATACTCTGCGTCACTGCCAAAGAGTGTGTAGCCAGGGCATCAGCCAGCGCTGACCCATGGCAAAGTCCTGGGATGGTACAAGACCAAAAAAGTGGTAAATTCAAAAGATAATGTGGCCAATGATAGATCCTGAATAGCTAACCACCAAGTCTGCTCTCTCCCCTGTGTGGGTTTTTTCAGGACACAAACACTGGATATTAATTGTGTTCACTACATATTTTGATCCTTTGAGACAAATTTGCCACATGCAAGTGGGCTGATTCTGCCTGAAGAGTAGTCAGTGAACTATTCCATCAGAAATCATTTGCTAATCAAATTAAACATCCAGAGAGGTGAACTAGCTTCTCATGTGGATCCTTTCAGCCAAGGTGTCTATGCTGAGGACCATGAAAATTCAGGTTGTTCCATTCAGCTCAAAATGGAGATGTGGCCTAGAAGGCCATGAGCTCACTTAACAGAGGCTCAGAGCAGGAGGCCCAATCCTGACCCAGACTGGACAGCATCCCATCCATCATACTTTCTCAAATCAGCCATCCTGGTTTCATGTAGTACGTAACTCTAAATTCATTGTGACAAAACATCTTTTTTCCAAGTCTGGTTTATTCCCAAAGATGAAAAAGTCTAAAATAAAAAATATTGCAATATCTTAACAAAATAAACAAAGGAGAATTAGGTGGAAAATCATGGATATTTATTTTTTAAAAAACCCTACACTGAATGATCTTCCAGGGAATTATGTCTGGTTTAAATTAATGACATATGCAATGATTAAAACACCATTTCTATTAATTCTTCAGTTACTCTAACTGATGAGAAAAGATCAAGGCAAACCTCACATGTTCTAAAGTTTGGGGCCCTATGCTCGCTCATTCTTTCGTTTGTAATAAAACTCTCCTAACTTTACCTGGAGGCTTGATGCTATCAACCAGAGTATGCAACTCCTGGAATCTCAGGAACTTTTAAGTCCACTTCTAGTGTGGAGTGGTAATAGCTGTGGGCCCTATACCTTTTGTTTAAAATTCACAAAAATAATATAAACATCACCAAGATATAAGTAAACAAAGAGCTAAAGATATAGTGAGATTATTATAGAGGGATTTTCACCAGGACAGACATTATGGTGGTAGATTTCAACTCAGTTCTGTGTGACTATAGAACTAACATCCTTTAGTTTGCCAGCCTACTAACTATAAGTCTGAACACTTGAAATGGAGTAAGCCTGAACTGAGATATGTGCTCTGAGTATAAAAGACACACCAATGTTGGAGAGATTGTAGAGAAAAGGGAACCCTAGTGCACTGTTGGTGGGATTGCAGACTGGTACAACCACTATGGAAAACAATATGGAATTTCCTCAGGAAACTAAAAATGGAAATGCCTTTTGACCTGGCAAAAGGCAGTGCTCGCATTATATCCTAAGAACACTGAAACACTAATCCAAAAGAACCTATGCACCCCAATGTTCATAGCAGCACAATTTACAATAGCCAAGTGCTGGAAGCAACCTAGGTGCCCATCAGTAAATGAATGGATCAAGAAACTATGGTACATTTACACAATGGAATTCTCTGCAGCAGAAAGAAAGAAGGAGCTCCTACCCTTTGTGACAGCATGGATGGAACTGGAGAGCATTAAGCAAAGTGAAATAAGCCAGGAAGTGAAAGACAAATACCATATGATCTCACCATTAACAGTAACCTAATCAACAAAACAAACAAGCAAGCAAAGTATAGCCAAAGACATTGAAATTGAGAACAGGCTGACAGTGACCAGAGAACAGGAGAGGGAAGGGAATTTCAGGGAATGGCGGGGGGAGGGTTTGAAGGAACAAGGAGGGGCGGAGATGGCAGAGACATGGGGAGGGTTGGGGGTTGGGCTAGGATGGGGATAAAGGGCAGAAAACTGTACTTGAACAACAATTAAAATAAAACAAATTTTAAAACAAAAAAAAGAAAGCAAAAATATTTCTGGTAATTTTAATATTAGGCTAAATAAAATATTTTTAAATTAACTTTACCCACTACTGGAACTTTTTAAATTATATGCACAGCCCACATTAATTTTCACTGGACACCATTTCTCTAGACTTATTTTACTCTGAAATGAATTGTTTTGTGTTTCCTGTGACTTGAATCAGTAGCCCTATGATGGAAAAAAAAATAGTAATAGTAAGGCAGGTAATGAAAAGAACCACCATTAAGAGAACATTGTACCAGCCTGAACTTTGAGGAAGATGAAAGGTGTTGTACTTGGGATATTACAAACAGGCATGCTTAGACAGGTGAGAAATTGGCATAGGAAGACTTGTGAGCTGTGTTTTCTCTATAAGAGGGATTCTTGTGTGCAGATAAAATAAACCAGCACGCTCAGGGTGCTTCCCTCACTACAAAGAATTGTGCAAGATTGAGAATTGCTGGTTACCGAATGCCTGCTACACACAAACTGCTCGAATATGGTTGGATCCATAGAGGCTTGCAGTTTACCCATTATATTGACTCTCCTCCCTGCTCATCACAACTTCTACTGCACTGCAGAATCCTAGAACATAGAAGATAAGGTAATCCCTCCACTGATACTCCCAGACCATGGGCTCTGCAGCCCCAGAGCACTACAGCCCTGGCTCAGAAATCTTGCCTTGGATGGTATGGCTTAGTGGTTGAGTGCCAACCTGTGAAGCAAAAGGTCATCAGTTGGATTCCCAGTCTAGGGCATATGGCTGGGTTACGGGCCAGGTCACCAGTAGGGGGCATGTGATAGGGCACCATACATTGATGTTTCTCTCCCTCTCTAAAAAATAAATAAATGAAAATTTTTAAAGACACTAATATCTTTTATATGTAAAGAGCTATTAAATCAACAATAATAAGGTGAATGTCTTGATAGAAAAACATGCAAAGACATGAAAGAAGCAACTTACAAAATAAGAAATAAAAATGGTCAATAAGCATTTTAAAAAAAGAAATTTGTGCTCACACTAAGGTCAAGACTGGAAGGAAGGAAATGTGAATGAAAGTAACAGTTTTAGTATACTAAGAGAGATGGGAAACCACTGTAGGTGCAACAATAGGAAGTAAATTAGTATCAGATTGGCAAGAGGGACTCATTATGGAATTTAACTGAAAAAGTCCAAAATTTATTAGAATTTCAGGAGTGCATGCCAATGTGACACTTTTGCAAGAGGAGAGAATGCTGCCAACTTCCAGAAAGGGGGTCTGGTGAGACTTCTAAATCCTTCTTCTAGGTGTTGAATTTCACTACATACCCATTCCTAACATCCTTTTCATTTCCAAATACCCTGACCCTGATGCAGACACTGACCAGCAGTGTCCTCGACATTATAGATAAATTAAAATATACACACAGACTACCAAGTCTGGTGGAGGAATAAGGATAACCGACAGGCTTTTCTCTCAAGAGGAGCCAAAGCCGGGGTCTCCGCCATCACAGGCCTTTATTCTAATAATCATCCCCTTACATTTCAAGATGGTTCTTCCTCACTATCCCAGTTACCACAAAGGAGCCAATGCCCCTCATTACATCACAAAAGGACATTAACAAATGAATAGGCAGGCAGTTACACTGGGCCCTGCAAGGCTCACCATGGATTTTAGGAAGTTACAGTAAGCATTGGCAAAGTTAGGAAATTTTTAGCAAACAGCAAACCTCAGAACAGCCTAAGTATATTGGCAAATCCGATTACCCATGAAAGAACCTAACTGTGGGCGTGGGTCCTGTTCATCTCTGAGTGGGAGCTGGGTCCACGCCACGCAGAAGGGTCTGCCACATGTCCCCCCTTTCATTTTAATAAAACCAATATGATCCCACAAAGCTTGCTGTTTGCTGATCTCCCACATGACCCTGGGAAAATAATTTGCAAATATATCAAAATATCTATAACATTATTACAATCAATAAGCAACTAGCGGTTCCAAAGACCCACATTTTCAGATTAATCCCAATCAATCATTGTTAGGCAGTAATGGTCAAATAGGTAACATTCAAATAACTATGAGGGCCTGTTTTGAGTCAGGATTAACTAGCTAAAGGGCCATAAAATTTTGGGAAAACACTTATTTCAGGCTTGGACCCTTACCATTTAAATTGAGGATATCAGCAAAGTAGGCTTCACAGGATTTTATGCTTTCTTTCTCAGGACTGATTGCCCTGGGGAATCTGCATTTCCAGCACAGGGCTGCTTCCACCTCCAGCATTGTCTCAGGCTTAAACGGATAAAGGAGACATCTTCCAGACAAAAACGAGGACTCCTGCTATATCACAACAGCTGGGAGGCAAGGGTCTATCACCCTCTTTTTGCTGTGCCCCCCCAAGTCCTTCCATGAGGGCCAATCCACGTGGTCATGTCTGGCTTGGGTAGCCCCTCCCTCGAGGAGTCTTATCCATCATTGACTAACCGACCAAGCATTGGAGGCCAAATATGAATGCAGTAGGAGCAGCACACCTGCCAGGGAGATAAGCCTCATCTCCTTACTGGTTCAGGTCTTCCTGACGGAACAAACCCAGAAGAAGTGGGTCCCTCCCAGAAGAAGCAGTTCCCTCGGGCTGTTACACAGCCCAGCCATTAAGTGTTACAGCCTCTGAGACCAGGCA
This sequence comes from Anoura caudifer, assembly GCA_004027475.1. Classification (NCBI taxonomy): domain Eukaryota; kingdom Metazoa; phylum Chordata; class Mammalia; order Chiroptera; family Phyllostomidae; genus Anoura; species Anoura caudifer. The sequence continues at coordinate 93,012 of PVKU01006973.1, forward strand.
GTGCAGTTCCCAACATTTAATCTCCCAATTCTTTCATTTGTAAATGCAATTGTAATTCTTTAAACCTGTGGAACCTACTTGTTGTTCCCAAATACAACCTTAAGAAAACAACTATATATATATATATCGTAAGGCACAAATAGGGATTAAGACAAGGAGGGGAATCCAAGGGCTACTAGGACCCAAACTTGTAAGTCCAGACCATAGGAACAGTTTTTAGGGTTCAACCATTGAACATTATGGGGCATCAAGGGGTTGTTGCTCTCTGCAGGAGGCACCCGAGCCTCGGCCCCTGTCATTGGGGCAGGTCCCAACCTCCTCCATTGGCAGACACAGGCCCGTGAGTGATGGTGTAAGTGTCCGTATTCTTTCTGGTGTTCAGGGTCAGCTGGGCCATCTGGTCTGTCAGTCAACTGGTTCTCAGCTCCAGATAGCAGAGCTTTGTGCCTGTCCTGCTCACAATAAGACTTTATTCTTTTGGCTGGCAGCCAGACAGGACCTGTAGGGATGGAAACACAGACACCCACACCCTCTTCCCCGAATTAAGAAATCTACAGAGGCTTTGTCAAGAGCCATCTCCCAGCAAATCTCCATACAAAATCTGATGATAAGATGACTTTGGCTCCTTCTTCTGAAAGTGTTTCTCAATTGGAGTACAAAGAGATTCATCACAATTTAGAAAATTATATGTAAACATAACATAATCAAATTTTCAGAGGTAAGGACTCATGACTCCCCCATTTTTCTATGTAAGAAGATTTTTAAAAATATGACGAGCCCATTCTACAATTTTCTGACTGGTTGAATTGTAAGAATATACAGGGCCATTACCAGTTTTAATTTTCTGAGGCCAGCCTGACTGATTAAAGGCCTCAAGCCAATGGGCTTGTATATTTTAGCTTAACTTGGACAGAGAGGCCCCCTGCTGTTTCTGCAAGCTGCAATGGGAGGGGAGGTGCTCTGAGAAAATATGTTTTAGACAAAAGAAAAGTTTGCAAGCCAAGGGCCTTTTGTGATTGAATAATTAATGTTTCCTCCGGGAGAATAGCCAGTTCTTACCCAAGGAAACAATCAGTATTTACATATACTGAGTTAAAAAATGGTATTTTGTTTTCTGCATAAAACAGCTAGTTTTACACAGAAGACAATACACCTATATTTAATCTTTACAATAAAGGTCACAGCTCTGGCATAAACAAGGAGGATTTTTAAATATTTTTTAACACGTGGCACTCCCTATCCCACTTATAGCATGCTTTTAGATTGACAAATTTATGAACATCACAACTTTCAGAAAGTCTTTTCTCTACTGGCAAATACATTCACTTTTTTTTCCTTTTTTAAAAAATGGTTGGAAGTGCACAGGTGTGCCTAGGCGAGGTAGGCACCAGGAAGGTCTCCTCCCCCAGCGCAGCTAGCTTGGACCAGCAAAGAGACCCTAGTCCCACACGCACACATCAGCGAATTCCCCACGGCTCTCCCCCAGCACCATGGCGCCCAGCCCCCACCGGGGCTTTTCAAAGCCCCGCCACCAGTGGCACCATGGCCCCTTGCAGTGCCGGGAGGCGGCCCTGCTGCACCCTGCGCGTCTGCCGGGCCTCCCAGGCACCGCGGCGATGGCCGCCCCAGTCTGGGCGATTCAGAGGAAGCTCCAGACCATGTCACAAGTTGCCGGGCGCACACATCCTGGTGGCGTGGTGTGACTCAGCCTCATGGGGGGGGGGGGGGGGGGGGCGGGG
>PVKU01006974.1:0-94632 GCA_004027475.1 Anoura caudifer
AAGGTAGGTCCATTTTTAGTTTTCTTAGAAAATTCCATACTGCTTTCCATAGTGGCTGTACCAGTCTTTTGAAATACCAGCAGCGGGCTTTTTGAATCACCATCATGCAACCTTCACAGCAATGATCGATTCAGGAAGAATTATGGGGGATTTACTGGGTTAAAGTCTGACGGTGGACACTATATTTACATGGTGTCATTGTTTGTGCCGCATATTGCTTATTAGTTCCATGGGGGAAAAAAAACAGTAACTTTACAAAGAAACTGGCAGCCACCTCAGCCACAGGGTCAGTGTGACATCAGCAACGATGAGGCAAACCGACATCAGTGCCCCCTGATGGGATGCACTCAGGGTACAGTGAGTAGGCACCCCGTACCCCTAACGAAACCGTATAAACGGAATTGAGTTATAAGGAAGCAATCGATAAACCCAAGTCAAGGATTATTGTTGAAAACCAACAGGCCTGTACTCTCTACTAAATGTCAATGTAAAAAACAATCTGAAATATTCTTGAAGATTAAAGGATTAGTCTAGAGTCTGCAAAGGACTTTTTAGAGATAATTGGCAAAATTTGAATTGGTACTGCACGTTGGAAAAATATCAATGTTGAAGTTCCTGAATTGACAATTGTATAGCAATCACGTGAGGAAATGTCCTGCGTAGGAGACACCTGCTGACCTATTTAAGGGCAAAAGGGCACAATGTCTATAAATTGCTCTCAGATGGGCCAATAATAAAATATAACATCTAATTTCATATATAAACTATATACATAAATATATAATTAATAAAATAATACCACTGATATGGGGGGAGGAAGGGAGAGAAAGAACGATAATTTAAATGTGGCAAAATGGCAACAACGAGAGAACTAGATATTGTGAGTTCATTGAATTACCTTATAATTTTTCTGTATGCTTTATTCCAGGGGAGTCAAACTCATGTTCACCAGGGGCCACATCAGCCTCGCGGTCGCCTTCAAAGGGCCGAGTGTAATTTCAACTCCTTAACAGTTAAGGAGTAGTTACATTTATAAAGTTCTAAAATTATTTCGGCCCTTTGAAGGCAACCTTGAGGCTGATGTGGCCCCTGGTGAACATGAGTTTCACACCCCTGCTTCATCCATTTTTCTAAACTACACACTTAAAATAAGATATTTTGAGTCTAATTGTTGGTTTTGTCATGTATGGTGTGACACCGGGCAATTTATGTAAAGTATTTAAAACTCAGAATTCTAATCTGAAAAATAAATTATAATGATATAGTACCATTCTTACAGAATTGTGAAGCTTAAACAAGGCAATGCCAATAAATGTCTCATCGGGATATCTATAATTGAATAACCTCTCAAAAATATTAGTTGTTATTAACACCATCTCGGTGTTAATCCATTATAAAACACTAATCCATCAGCATCAACTACTAAAGTAACCATTGAAGTTTCTCAATTTTTTTAGTAATTATACTCGCAAGCAGCGAAGTAGTGCTTACCGTTCCCAGTTGGCTGGCCTGAGCTACCATGGAGAACGAGGCGGGGAGTGTGCCCACACATGAGCCCCAGCTCTGTGGCTCCTTAACATGAGGTCCGGGCACTGCCCATTTCCCCTGTCAAGTGCTAGAGGTTTCTATAGTCAACAAATAAACTGCAGGTACTCAGGATTTCAAATATGCCTTTCCTCAAAGAGCTAACACAATATTAAGTTAAAGGCAAAGACTTGGTATTTCAGTTAGTCAGCTCATCACAGACTGTTCGGTGATTTACCATGAGTTGTCATGAAACCCTAACTGCAACCTTCATGGAATCCAGAACCAGCGTCTGAGAACAAGTGAGCTACTCCAGACTCTGTTAATGACACCGGACTGGCCATTTACTAGACGGCACAGGGAATGAGGCTGAATTCTCACACTTTAGTACAGAAACGGGAGGCATTTCCTTAGTGTCTGACGGTGAAGCACAGCCTTCACAGGACGCCAGTGCACATTGGTAGGCAGGCAGGAACGCTTTGGCAGGGACGGTGGGTCTCCGGGCAGAACGGTCCTGTTCAGCAGGGCCAGGGGGTGACAGCACCGACTGACAGTTCTGGTCCAGTCCCTTCACTGGGAGGATTTGTCACCGACGTGGAAAGGCAGGCCATGTTGGTGACCACAGACAACAGCAGCCCCTGGAGCTGCTCTGAGGAAGGCGACTGTGAAACTCATCCCTGCCGATACATAAATGGCTCACTCTGGACCACGTTCGAGAATCCCAGGTCCCTGCATCCCCCCGAAAGGACATTCCTGGCAGTCGGAGGGCATCTTACAGTCCTTTTATCCTTCGCAGCTCTTGGCCCTCAGTAGAGGCAACTTGAATGAGTGAAGAGAGACTTGGCATTTGAGAATGGAAAGCAAAGTGAGGTGAGACATTCACAGGAAGGGGAGGACATTTCAGCGACGGAGGTCAATGGGCAGGACACGTTTGGCTTACCAAGTAAAGCTCCTCTCATTTCAACTATGTCATCTCATTATTTTCTCTAGTCATGAATATACACTTGTATAATCTCAGCAAGATAGACAACATGCCATGGATTCATGACGCAGGGAGGCCTGTGTTCCCTCTGACGACACCTCTGGCAGGTGCGGTTCTCAAGGGATGAGCTGCGCTTCAAAACCGAAGGGAAATTGTGCGGATGCAGCACTGAACGCATCCCCTGCCCCCGTTGCCAGCAGCAGGCGGACAATGTATTTATAAACGTAGCTTCAAGACACTGACGTGGGCAGTCTTTTCTGTTACGTAAACGCGCCATACGCAACCCAAAGCTGTTCTTAAATGCAGTGGCGTTCAACATGTACGTTTTGGGTACTCAGGTTCTTTCTCCAAGTTAGACAAGTCACCTTGTATTTTGCAATATTTCCTTAAGTATTTTGATAATAGTCATACTAATTTATGACTTTCACTTATGCGCTTGACTACTTCATTATTCTAGACATAATAACTTTCCAATAAATGTAGATTATTTTATTTATTGTGTGCAGTTGATCTAGTTTTAATGGTTTTTAGTTTTCCATTTATACAATGTTTTAAAAGCTAAGCAGCTGCTCTTATTAATTCACATAGTCTTTGAATATATACATGCAAATGAAGAAATGATATATATGTGTATGTGAGTAAATATATATAAAGTGGCAGACTAATGAATATTTATGAGCATATTTGCAATGATTCAATGCAGTGGTCAATCCCAGAAAAAAAATGGTTCTATTTTATACTCACCATAAAAGGGCTTCTTTTTTATTCTTATTTTATAAGCTGAGTCACTAACCCCATGGACATTGCTTTATTAAATGTCTTAACCTCTGCTAGTGTCAAACAGCCAGCAAGTGGTCATAAGCTTCAGCTTCTGCTATCAAATGGCCTACAGTACTGTGAGAAACGTAAACAAGAAGTCATGATTCTCCCTGGGTTGATTGAAAATAGAGGAAAGGGACTTCCGACCAAGATGGATGTGTAGGTGGATATACTCTGCCTCCTCGCACAGCCAAAAGAAGGACAACAACAAATTAAAAACAAAAACAATCAGAACTGCCAGAAAATTGAACTGAATGGAAATCCAACAGCCAAGGAGTTAAAGAAGAAATTACTCACCCACAAAGGTAGGAGGGGTGGAGACGGGCAGCTGGGTGGAGAGGACTCAGGGCAAGATGGCGGCTGGTGGAGCAGGTGATGCCACGTTCATGAGCAGATAAACCAGGAGAAACAACTAGGGAGTGAGACAGACTGCGCAACCCAGGGCTCAGCTTGGGGAAATTAAGCCTCAAAACCTCTGATTGAAAAAACCTGTGGGGGTTAAGGCGGCAGCAGGAGAAACTCCCAGCCTCACAGGAGAGTTCGTTGGAGATACCCACAGGGTCCTAGAATGTACACAAACCCACCCGCCCGGGAATCAGTACCAGAAGGGCCCAATTTGTTGTGGGTAGTGGGGGGAGTGGCTGAAAGTTGGCAGAGAGCTGAGCAAGTGGCATTGTTCCCTCTCTGACCCCTCCCCAATATACAGAGTCACAACACAGCCATGTGGGTTGCCCCACCCAGGTGAGTACCTAAGGCTCCGCCCCTTACTACCTAACAGGCACACCAAGACAAAAAAATGTGGCCCAAATGAAAGCACAGATCAAAGCTCCAGAAAAAAATACAACTAAGCTACAAAGAGATAGCCAACCTATCAGATGCACAGTTCAAAACACTGGTAATCAGGATGCTCATAGAATTGATTGAGTATGGTTGGAAAATAGAGGAAAAAGTGAAGGCTATGAAAAGTGAAATAAAGGAAAATGTACAGGGAACCAAGAGTGATGGTAAGGAAACCAGGATTCAGATCAATGATTTGGAACAGAAGGAAGAAACAGACATTAAACCAGAAAAGAATGAAGAAACAAGAATCCAAAAAAATGAAGAGAGGCTTAAGAACCTCCAGGACAACTTTAAACATTCCAACATCCAAATCATGGAAGTGCCAGAAGAAGAAGAAGAGCAAGAAATTTAAAACTTATTTGAAAACATAATGAAAGAGAACTTCCCTAATCTGGCAAAGGAAATAGACTTCCAGGAAGTCCAGGAAGCTCAGAAAGTCCCAAAGAAGTTGGACCCAAGGAGGAACACACCAAGGCACATCATAATTACATTACCCAAAATTAAAGATAAGGAGAGAATCTTAAAAGTAGCAAGAGAAAAGGAGACAGTTACCTACAAAGGAGTTCTCATAAGACTATCAGCTGATTTCTCAGAAGAAACTTCGCAGGCAAGAAGGAGCTGGAAACAAATATTCGAAGTTATCAAAGGCAAGGACCTACATCCAAGATTACTCTATCCCCCAAAGCTATCATCTAGAATGGAAAGATAGATAAAGTGCTTCTCAGATAAGGTCAAGTTAAAGGAGTTCATCATCCCTAACCCTTATTATATGAAATATTAAAGGGACTTATCTAAGAAAAAGAAGATCAAAAATATGAACAGTAAAATAACAACAAACTCACAACTACCAACAACTGAACCTAAAAAAAAAAAAAAACTAAGCAAACACCTAGAACAGGAACAGATTCATAGAAATACAGATCACATGGAGGATTATCAGTGGGGAGGGGAATGGGGGAAAATGTACAGGGAATAAGCATAAATGGTAGGTACAAAATAGACAGGGGGGGTTAAGAATGGTATGGGAAATAAAGAAGCCAAAGAACTTATATGTATGACCCATGGACAGGAACTACGGTGGGAGAATGAGGGTGGGAGGTGGATTCAGGGTGCAGGGAATAGAGGGAAAACTAAAATAGGACCACTGTAATAGCATGATCAATAAAATATATTAAAATCAAAATAGAGAGAAGTGTTGAATCACTGAAATTCTCTTATTGGTCAGCCTGATTATCTTCTTTGTGGAGCTTTGGCAAAGTGTCTGCAGAGTACCTTATTGATACTTCAGCTTTCTCATTCCCCTGACAGTGATGTCTATAGATGTGGTGACATGTCATATTCATTTTTATCTTCTGCTTCAAGGAATTCTCCTGTGGCAACTGGTGACTAGCATTGGGGAAGTCTTTCTACGCTGGGCAGTAAATCCTGCTCCTAACTACAACTGATTTCTGTTTCACTTGTTTTCTTCCCACATTCACGATTATTCCATTTGCCATATTTAGAAATTGGCATACCTGCTTGTTTTTCCTCCTGCTTTGACACCTAATGGCAATAGTGACATAGACTAGTGCATTTGTAAAATTCAAATTACTGCATCCCAAACATGTCAGCATATTATCTTCTTGAACTGGTGAGCCAGACACAGTCCAAGCCTCTCCTGGATTCCCTTGGCCCTGAGGCGTCGGGGTCTTTGCCTGGGTTGCCTGTGTCTTATTACTACCCACTGTTTCAGGCCACCCGTGAGCAAGGACCACCCTTTGTCAGAACCTCCATCTCGATGAGCATCAACAGCATGGGGCTGCAGACATCCCAGGGCCAGACAAGTTCAACCTCACTGCTCATGATGCTCCGACTTTCATTGCACCTGCAGGGGTGGGAGGCCGGGTGGCCTTTGGGTGGGGAAGGACTGAAGAAGGGTGAGTAACCCAATCCATACGTGCAGGACAGTTAACGTGCACCAATGAGGAGCAAGACAGAAGAAGAAGGACTGGTCAAAGTTTCAGGGATTCTGGGAGGACTTTCTAAAGACCTGCTCAGGATCTGGCCTCCGGTCTTCCTACTTGTGGAGCCCTGGCCAGCCTGGGAAGCACTGTTTTTATTCCCTTCTTTCCTGCCTCACTTCCTGTGAGTCTCCAAAAAGCGTTGGCATGTAAGCTTTGCTCCCATTTTTTATGAGAATGCAGGCTGGTACATGCACAGACTATTTTTTAAACAAGGAGCTCACGTGGCTGTTACTTGATTTATAAAACCTCTGTGCCTGTGTAAGATTGTAGACCGATACCACTCATACCACTTTCAAAGGATGATTTCCATTATCACACTTTAGTAGATGCGTGACGTGGAAGAAGAGATTTTTACCTTCCATACAGCTAACGAATGGTAATCCAGGGACCTACAGTGACAGATGTTGGCAACCAACTTGTAGGGACTGGGCAGAAAAGTTCAAGGGAACATGGAAGTGTTCAGTCCGAGGGACTCTAAAATGGTTACACCAGACTTCACGCAGGGGAAGATGAAAACCTGGAACAGTATTTACACTCTAGGGGCCCACTTAATCTTCATCATATTTTAATCATGTTTTCTGCTCTTGGGCATTTAAATTGATGGAACTACCAAATTGTGACTGTCAACTCTCCTCCGCTAACCCAGGTCTCTGAGCACCTGCCTTGAAATTCAGCGTTACTGATGGAAATCCTTGCTACCCATGGAGAATGTCTGAAATTTACCTCTAAATTACCCTGTAGAGAAGTTATTTTCAAAAACCACTAGCTTGTTTATTACTATAACTTCAAAAGCACATAGACAAACCAGCTCATTAAACTGGCCTGCAGGGCCATCCTTTCTGCCTCAGGGAAGGGGCCGCTGGCTGGAGTTCTCTGCAGGCTCCTGAAGGAGGTCTGGTAGGGAGCCAAACTCTGGTCAACGCCGGTCATCCAAAGTGGGGAAGCCAGCCTGCTGTCTTCTAAAAGAGTCGACATCCGCAGGGATGAGTGGCAAGTGTTGACCTTAGACAAAAAGTCAGCCAGATGTCCCTCCAACACAGAGGGTTTATTCGGGGGAGAGAGAGAAACGCAGCCTGCAGCTTGCAGCGGTGATGAGCTATGCGCAAGTCCTCTAGCACGAAGAGGAGACGGGAGGAAGTCAGGGCCCAGGCAACCAAAGAACTCTTCCTGTAGGCAGGGGCGTCCCACCCAAGGCCCGCTGGCCGCACGCGGCCCAGGATGGCTATGAATGCGGCCCAACACAAAACTGGAAATTTACTTAAGACCTTTTGTTTGCTCATCAGTTGTCATCAGTGTGTTGTGTACTTCCTGTGCGGCCCAAGACAACTCTGCTTCTCCCAGTGTGGCCCAGAGACGCCAAAAGGTTGGGCACCCCTGCTAGGACGTTTTGAGAGACGTGGGCATGCAAGCCCCCTCTACCGGCAGACCCTTTGAAGCCAAGAATGATGAAACCAGTAGGTTAGCACTTCAGTTGTGTAATAATGGCTTTGAAAGGGAATTAAGAGGAAGTGGACTGAATATTTTTGACTGGTCTCTAGATCTCTGAGTATACTAAAATCGCTGCCTTACTGTTCAGAGAATCACCTCTGATTTTTGGCAAGTGCCATGGCAAATGATCCGTCCTATTTTGGACACGGCGCATTTGACTCTGTAGTATAATATAATACCATCGGTTTGCAAGCTAACATTTTTAACATACCACGTTCATGTCCTTATCACCGTGAGACAGGTGCTTACTGAGAGTCATTGGCTCCAAATCATGCAGTCACTGAATCCTTACTTTTTCTGTTAAGTATCTCAACTCATTAGCTGTTTAAATCATGGGTATAAGATAAGGGTCATCTAATTTTGATGGGGAAGTCACCGAGTGTACTTTGTCAGTAATGTGCGAAAACAGAAATGTAATGCAAGCAATCCTTTTAATTGCAGACTTTATATGAATGCATTGCCAAGTTCTTGTTCAAAGGTATGGTTCGTGTAGCTTCATTATGTATTTATATTTAAAAAGACAATACATTTATTCTAATGCTATCATTTATCTGTGAAAACTACCTTGATTCAAATTCAGCTACCATTAAAAATATTTGCTAGGGAATTGTTTCCCTAGCAACAGTTACCATGCACATAGTTCATCCTCGTTCCCTCAGCTCCTTCTCCAGTCCCACAGTTGGTATAGATAGATGTTCACGGATGGCAGTAAGGCTGAAAATTCAAATTCAATACGGAATGACAAGCTCAAAGTGAAAATAGAATCAGAATTAAATCAATGTTTATACTAACACATTGACTAGGGCAATTGAAGAGACTATCAGACAAAGTTGGAAAAGCATCCAAGCGTCACTTATGGAAGCTGAAAGTGACAAGGGAGGATTTCTAAAGGCTAAGACCACTGTGGGTCCACTGTGGTCGAAAACAGAAAGTGCCAGTAAGTTTGAGGACTGTCAAACTTTTTCTCCATTCTTCTGATGATAAAAATACCAATCCTAAAGAAAATATGTCCAAGAGCAGTTCAAGAGATAGACGGGCCTAGTTCTTGTACCCTTCGAAAATATCAAAGGTTTTCTCTAATTTTCCTATGGAGCAGATTTCTTGAACACAGTTGAAATGAGAATACAACTGCAAATCACTTCAGCATTCTGAATTTGCTGATCCTCACAAAATACTAGGTTTCTAAAATGAAGCATATGACCATCTCCCCTCCAAAAAGTGAAATAATTGCGATCGGTCACTGAGTGCTTCTAACATGAGGGGGTGAAAGAGACAAGGTTGTGTCCACGTCACCGTCCGCAGGAGGAAAACGCAGGGGCCCGCCGCGTTAGCGCCACTCCAGGGATGCCAAACGTGACCAGCAGCTCAGGCCCGTGTGCCTTGAACATCAAGTCACACGTTTGTTTGTCTGTTACGTATTGATCCATCTGTTTGCTCGCTCAACCTGTACTACTTACTGAGCTCGGGCTGTGTCCCACACTGTGCTCAGTGTTGGGTCAAATGTGGTGAATTGATGCAGACACCGGCCCGCAGTGTCCGAGTCATTATGGATGAAATGAGACATTCACACGGACCACCGAGTCCGGTGGAAGAAAAGGGACAGCATGGCTTTTCTTTCCAGGGGAGCAAAAGCCCGCGGCCTCCACCGTGACAGGCCTTTACTGGGTTTCTCCCCACCTCACATGATGGTCCTAACTCACTATGCACAGGTTCACTTCAGGTGGTTACCTTTTACAGACAACAAAGGAGATGATGCTGCTAATCACATCACAGAAGGATATTAGCAAATGAAAAGGGGAAAAGTGGTGGAACCGGTTACACTCATCCTAGGAAGGTTTAGCATGGATTTTAGGAAGTTTCAATAAGCACTTGCTGTCCCAGTTCAGGGGGAGGGAGTTTTAGCAAAAGCAAGTCTCAAAGCGGCTTAGGTACAAATGCAGGCCTGATTTCCCACGGGAGAACCTGTCCGAGAGTGTGGGTCCTGTGCATCTCAAAGTAAGAGCTGGGCCCACGCCATGCAGAACGGTCTTCTACAGTAAATAGTTCCAGAAAGAATGACAGTGTGGTGTAAACAAAGACAGCTAATCGGAAGAGGCAGCTCATTAAAGCAGAAAGAGTCGGTCGTCTGAGCTCTTCCTGTTACCATTTCCAGCCTGTGGGACATCGAACACAGACTAGGTCTTCCAGGTCGCTCTGTTTCTCTTACAGGTGATCAGGAGAGGCACGAAACAACGTGAGGTGTATGTTCTCGTGCGAAGTCTTCTGCACGGTAACATGTCGCACACGCGTGAGAGTAAGGATTCTGCCGCAGACAGCCCTCCCTGGGGTGGACCACGGCCTTCTCCGCCCCAACGCCCCCACCTGCTCTGTCGTCCAGGTCTTCCCCGCCCCTTTCTTGACATCTAGACTAGGTCCCGCCTTCACTGCACTCTCTCAGATGATGGGTTTCCCCAGGAACATTTTGTCGATAAGCTTCTCATTTTGTTCATTTTAAAATATCTGGTTTTCTATGATAGGAAATTATTGGCATGCCATTCAAACCCTGTCATGGGAAAGAGGGTATGATTAGATTCTTGTCTGTTCCATCCCGTCTGGGGCCTATTCTCCATTTTGACCCCAACCTGGACTGTGACCTGGAGCCCACTGAGCTGTAAGCGGGGAAGAGAGAGACGCAGGAACAAGATGGATCTCCACCGGCAGTGGTCTGGGGTCGAGCGTTGGTGGCCAAGGACATTCACGAAGCACAAAGGGTGTGTAGCCACTGTCCAGGTGCCCATTCATTTATGGACATCTCTCAACAGCTGATTTCCTCCTGAGCAGGGCACCTAGTTTTTCTTCTCAGCCTCTGTTTTTGAGGTTCAGTCTACAAAGAAACCCCCTGTTTGGGCCCCAGTACTCATCCTGTGTTCCCTATTTCCTGCACAACCCAGTTCAGGTCCACAGACAATCCCATGCGTCCTTTGCTACCGCCAACTGTAGGGACGTAAGCACAGCTTTCTCCCACCAACCCGCAGTCAGGCCAGCCTGCCATCGCAACCCTTGGCTCCGTAGGATATTCATATTCACTGTGTTGGTCTTTTAGATTGCATTAAACTCTACTGGAAATGATGGCGAGTAATGACCGGGGCCCACAAACTCAAGTCAGAGTTGCTTACCTGGGTCACAGGTAACAATTTCAGTCAGCTGCTTACGTTCAAGTACCACAGATGGGTTTGCAAATTTCTCCTCCTAAAATAAAATCTGTCATTTTCAAGGTACATGAGTCCCCATAGGTAATACTTGAAAATGAAATACTAAATTTCTACATTTTGAAGACAGGAATACAATTACCCCTCATTGCTCGCCTGATTCCATATTCCATCACGGATTAAAAGCTAGGGACTTTGTTTTAAACTGGTGCATCCTCACTGTCCAAAGGAAAAAAAAAAAAGAGCCTAATTTCCAGTAGCAATTTTGCTTGGCTTAACTAGTAGATAAAAGCTGGGACAATAATGACATTGAAATCCAATATTGTTCCACTAAAACCAAAGGGAGCCTTTTCTAATTGTGGGATGGATTCTGGGTTGTCAACTCTCGTTTAATGAAATGAAGGCATCGAGGCAGATTTTTCCCTCTCTCCGATGTTAATCTTAGTTCCGCTAAACCAGAAAAGCTAAAATGGATTTGCTTTATGAAATAAAATCCGCTGCTTTTACAGAGCTTTCAAAGGGTTTTTTAAATATTAGTTCTTCAAAATTAAAAGCAGGCTGACGCATATACTAGAAACACAGTGCCATTTTTGACAAGAAAACCAACATTTGGAGATTCATCACTCTATTTCAGAGTGTCATTTATTGAACAACAGTAGGTTTTCAAAAAAAGCAAGAAGTTCTACGAGTCTTTCACACAAACCACGAAAAGTGGAGGTGACCTCGCTGTACAAGTGCTGCCCTAAAACACGAGTGTTTCATGCTGTCCCGGATTATCAAAAGATGTTCTTGAACTATGTTGTCTTCTTTATGATAAAATACAATTAAAAGGGTATTATTTTATTCAGAGGGAGGGATGAGAGTAAATGTATGTAGATGTTTTTTTCAAAAACTTGAGTCTTCTATGTAGGCCGGCAAGTCTCAGTCTAACAGTGTGTGATGTAGGTGAGCACAAATCAGGCGCGAAGGCCCTAGACCAGCAGACCCGGTCCACACTGAAATATCACCTGGTACACAGTATCGATCAGGTGAAGCCCAATTCCACGCGAAGTGACTAAATGTCGGTGAGCTTCCAGTTTCGCTTGGAGGTTGACATTTGAACTGAAGGGTCTGCCCGCCATAATAACATACTTCCCAAGTCACTCCGGGGTGGATCCACATCCAACCGTATCTTACAAAGGAGTCATTTCTCAACAAAGGAACATTTACTGATCTGACTCATGTACACCTGGAGATCATTTCCCTTTGCCTCCAAAACCTAACTAAACTAGAAACATTTTTGCCTTTCTTTTTTTCTCATATATATATAAAAAACATCATATGTAATTTATGTATGTATATATTTTTAAATAATATAAATATAAATATAAAAGCAAGAGCCCCAATAAGTAGTAAATGTCTCAGCTGTCTCTGGGCAGTTTATGGGATCGCAGCGAGCGGGCACGTGACCTTCTGTGGGGGGATCAGCTTCTCTGAAAATCAGATCCAAGGCATTTCTGACCATCCTATCCGATTATTTTCCTGTGCTCCAGTCCGTTATCTTGTAACTGGAGAAAGAAGGAAGGGGGAGGCACAGACACGTGCAGAACAAAAGTCACTGAAATACTCTTCAGTTAAACAATCAAGTAGAGTGGTTTCAACAGAAAATATCTACTCGATTTTTTTCTGAATTGTTTATTTTTTGTGTGATTCCTCCGACTCCTTGCTGTTCCAGACCACAAATGTCACTCATAAAGATTCAAAGGAATAACAAATGAACAAGACAGGGTCTCTGTCCTCAAGCATCTCACAGGCTTGGTAGCAGATACAGCTGCACAAGACAGCAACATATGCAAAGTGGCGAACAGTCAGAGAGAGGACGCGCTGCCCAGAGACGAAGAAGCCAGCCCTTAAAAACCAGCTGTTTCGCACTAGGGTGAAACTACATGGCTGACTTTGTAAGAATTACCCAATACATAATCAAAAGGTAATTTATATAAAAACTTAGTGTGAGCAGTATCACGTTAAGTGAACAATCTGGAACTCAAATGAAAGTTTCACTGTGAAAAGAACCATCATCGGAAAACTTGTTTTCAAATGTTCATTTTGTGGCCCTTTTATATAAATTTAAAAATAGAATAAAAAGTTCAGAGTAGAAATCAACACTTTGAATTTGTATCAATTCCTAAATAAGTCAAAAAAGGAAAAGAAAAATCGGGAAAAAGACCAGCTTCCTTTTGCCTCGCAGCCTCGGGTGCCTGGAGGAACCGGGGACCCCCGGAGTCGTGGTGCCCCCAGAGCAAGCTCAGCACCAAACTGTGTGTGAGTCACCTGATAGTAGAAATGCACTGTAATTCACCAGCTGTGGGCCCTGCTCTTCTGATTCACTGGCATATGAATATAGGCGGATAAATAAAAAACATTTAGCCAAACAAAATCATGACTAAGCATTATCACAAGAAGGGAAAACACTTAAATCTCTGTGCGTGGAGAGCATGAGTCAGCATCACGGTGTGGAGTGCGGACCAGATACGTTGTACACACGTGATTCACTATGGACATATGCGGTCGGGCAGAGGTAAGGCCTGCTGCCTGGGTGTGGGTGGTAGGGACACAGCATGGGTGCAATCATTTACAGTTTTAATTTGAACATGTCGCCTCAAACGTCCTATGGTGAGCTTGAGTGTGATATTGTTATGTTACACAGTTACATGCTTATGATTTTGTAACAAAAGATTTTGTGCTAAAAAGGGGGTGCTATTTGTGCTGACCATATGTATATGTGTAATCATATATATGATTATTTTTGACTCTCTAATGAGAACTAACGTATAGGAAAGCTCTTTACAAACTGTCAGGTTCTACTTAATATAACCTTCCAATCACCAGCTTTAAGGAAAATGGTTTTGTTGGGCTAAGTTAATCTTCAACCATTGTTGTCCTACTCAAGAACCGAGAAAAATGTACAACATCGGACCTGAGTCTTCAGGAAAGAGAGTTAAAAAGGGGGGATTTTGACCAAAAGACAAGCACCCATGTGGTGAACCTTCCGCACCGGTGCTGACAGCTCACCTAGATCAACTGCGGAGCCAGGGCCGCACCGGGAGTCGCTGACCTGGGCCCCGGCTGGGTCCGCTGAACCTGACTTAGGCAGGTGGAGCGGAGGGCGTGAACCCCGCCGTGGGGGAGGCTGCCTCCCTTCCATCACAGCACAGAAATGTGACTGGCAGCCAGTGAGACCTTTACACTATTCTCCAAAAATAAAAGTCCAGAACCAAGAAGGGAAGCTACACGCCTGCTGGTCTCTGTGGCCCTAGAATTTCCACATGAGCTCATTTCCTTGAGCAAATAATTCCAATCTGTCACCACTTTCATACAGAGCTCTCTTTTATGCTTATTAGACTTTCCTTTATTAAAAGGAGTAAATGTATTACTCCCTGATAAATAATTCCTCCCTAAATTTGCATATGTTAGTGCAAACTTAGCAAGCATATCACTCACCCTGTCACGCCGAATTTAACCTGCGGCTTTGTAAGAGAAAAGGAAATGAAATTACACCTAAGCAAAGTCTGCAGTTATCCCCAAAATGAGATGACCCCTCGGAAAGATAATGTCATTCTGAAAAGCTGCATAATTCCCAGCACATCACTGAAGACTGATTTTGTGCTTAAAGCTGAAAGGAGGGAAAAAGAGAGAGAGGGGGGAAAGCCTGGAGGCCCGAGAGGCATTACCTTGATGAGGCTCAGCTTCTGCCCAGAGAAAATGGCTCTCCCAGCTGTCCTGTGGAAACTCGTTCGGATACACACCTTGCCCCCATTTAAACTTTGACTCGTAAACAAGCCATAAAGAGGCTTGCCATTGAGCGACATTGAGGGGCAGTTGTCTAGATGCCCCGTGGTCCAAATACCACAGAGCAGAGAGCAGAGCCGGCGGGGGTCCAGCCCCGCTCACCCCTGCCGAAGATTCCCTCTAATTCCATCTCTCAGATGCTGAGTAAGTCACTGCGTGCTGACGCCTCATCGGGCGCCGAAGGAGAAGTGAATACAACCGTTCTGGTTCACGGGAGAACTCAGGACCCAGACGCCAGGAGGACGGCATGGCCCACACCTCCTCGTGTCACGGACGCTCAGCACACGGCTGCGCCACACTGAATTAGGGGCAGGGAAGGACTGGAACTAGGTGCCGAAATAAGGTTCTTCTGCGCAGGCAACGTGCCCTCCTGGAGGACAGGGAGATGGCACCGGCGTCTGGTGCCGTGGAGGTAGCCAGTGGCAAGCCCGTGATTCGAAACAAATACTATTCACGGCCTCGTAGTTTTCCAGATGTAAATGTTTTCTGCTTTGTACAACTCCCTCAAATGTCTTTTGTCGATAGTCTATTTCATATTATGGCTTTTCTTATGGCTTTGGTCTCTTATTTCTAAAGACAGTGCGCAGGTATAGGAAATTCCAAATCCCTTCTAATTACTGTGTATCTGTTAAGCACACAGAAGATTCGGTAAGTTTTAGGAAGCACCAAGCGAAGGCACAGAGGCGTTACAGCTGCCACACAGACATGCATATTTACTGAGCACTGACTGTGTCCCAGGACACCTGATGAATCCTTCCCACCCATTGTTGCATTCAATCTGCAAGCGACCCCATGAAAGAGGTAGAGGGACTATTGCAATTTTACACGTGAGACACAGGTTTAGGGAGGTTCAACAGCATGCCGAATTTCTCCTACCTGCTAAGGAGAAGAGCCATATCTGACACTTGGTCTGAGCAGATTACAATCCAAAACAGAAAGTTAGTACCTTTTTACCAATTCTTCTCTAGCTGTTTTGCCAAAGTATGCCTCCCAAATAGTTCTTTTTGTAATAGCTTCTGTCAAACACCGGGAAAGCTCAAATAACAGAGTAACAAATATCATCAAAGGGTAACAGCAGGTCACCTGGCAAAGTCTCCCCTTGTATGGGAACACCAAAGTCCTCATCAGCAAAATTATTTCAGGTAGTTGCCAAATCAGCCTGTCTAGACACTGTAAAAAGCAAATACAGGACCAGATAAAATTGTGCACTTATTTGGGGACATAAAGAGCAACCCAGCAGTAAATTTAATACTTCATCCCAGCTAAGAGCATCGGCCAAAGATCCCGCCAACAGGTCCCTGGCCACTGTGGGTGGTCCTTACCAACCGGACTGGGACCTCCTTGAGGACGAGCAGGCATTCTTGTAGGCGATGGCCTCTATGTCCGAGCTAGTGCCCAGTGTTTATTGAATTGAGTTAAATTAACTAATTTAATTTAATTGACCCAGGTAGATAACAGGTAAGACTGTTGTTAATTTCTAAGTAAAGGTGTAAGTCTCAAGTGAGGCACTGGGTACAATGCCCCCTTTTTATGTAACAAGATATTTCAGCTGGAAGAAACTTCAGACATTGTCCAGCTCAACCTTCTCCTTCTACTTTTCCTAAACGTTAAACCTTTCAATGCTCTTTTTTTTTTCCCCAGCTAAAAGACTAATTCTGTCACTTTTGGGTTTTCAAAAACTGGCATGGATTGATAGAAAGCCTCTCGGTGAGGCGACCCTTTGCGTCAGGAGCCGGGAAATGTATGTTCTAGCAAACGCTCAGCCCTGAGCAGACGAGAATGGCTGGCGGCCCTAAGAACTCGGAAACCACTCCCATGAAATCAGAGTGATTTCAACGGGGGGAACCCGTCAGGCAGTGTTTTGAGCCCCCGATTGTTGCTTAAGTGTATGTCTTTGTGTCTATTTCTCTCTGCGTGCTTCTAGGAGGACTGTGCGGGTCTTCTAACCAGGAGAGCTCTGTAGCCTGGAGGCCAAATAAATTCACACCAAACCCAAATATGCCCACACCCTGTAACAGCTCGTAACTTGGTGAGTTGTCCTTGGAAAGCAAGCTGACTTCACCCAAGCCCTGTACTCTGTCCGGGCCAGAGAAGAAACACATCTGGTGAAACAAGAAAGCGTGATTTAAATTAAGCAAGAGCAAGTCAACGGGAGGGACCTAACGCCTCAGTGTTCAGACCGGGGAGCCATGAGAAGCCAACAGCCCGTGCCAGGGCCGTCCCCGGAGATCCGGCCGTCACTCCGGCCGGGGGCCCAGGCTTGGGCGTTTTGTGCAGGGCTCTCCCAGTCAACTCAGCGTCTGTGCTGCGTATTCCCTTGAAATACTGTGTTCTTGCAGAAATAAATTTAAGCAAAAACAGCATAACCAGAATTGCAATGAGCCTTTGATTCATAATAGATTAAAATTGATCTTTTCATAGTACTATAAAAAGGAAGAAATGTTGACATATACGTTGGTCTTCTTTTAGTCTGGTTAGGGGTTGAGAATTTTTAACTTAGAAAATTTAACAAGATAGCGAATTACTCAGGTGTCAATAACATCTAATGGAGATGATGCTTATTTTCCATGTGTTTTTGCAAAGCATATACTATAATTTACCTGTGTAGATATACACAGGCATGCATGCATGAAACAATGCATCACGATTGATTTTCTAATCAGATAAGGAAAGGGAACAAATTATCATCAGGAAAGCCCTTCCCTATAATGAAGCCCAAGGACATATATAAAGAGAAATGGACATTTGGAATCAGTAATAGGATATGAACACATTGACCTCTTAAATGCTATTTTTAAACTTCTTCAGGTCGATAATAGCCAAATGTTCTAATATACTGACTCCTCGGTGACCCATGTCAGTTGCCCAGATAATGCAAGTCTTATACTAGTAAAAAAAAAATCAATATTTTAGAGACAAAATTGCATACTTATTTTGTAAAATTTTTTTCAATGAAAACCAATAAAATATTTATACATGTAAAATAAAATCATAGTATATAGATAATTTTTAAAAGCCAAAAATTTGACCAGTAAAAATTGTGAATATTTGGAAATTAATTGACAACCCTTTAAGAATTTAAATTGCACCCAACTATTTGCTTTGAAAGCAGGCATTAAACTGATAAATTAGACAGGGATCTGAGCACTGCATTGTCTAAAAAAAATTCAGTTTCTCTTTTTATTAAGGATCCATTTCAAAACACAAAATGTATGTAGGTGTACCATGAATCAACACCGTAGTTATTAAAAACATACAGATGAGTCAAGCCTCTATCTATTTCTGTGGCAAATTTTGTACTGAACCAACAATGGTCTAACCATTAAAATACTCTATGAAACATTGTAAGTTGATTCTCAATAAAATTATTCCATCTAGGAGTGCCCAGTAAGGAATATAAAATAAATACAACATCAAGTTTTATGTACGATAACCCTCTATATCATATTTCACATGTATTGTATAACATACATGTAACATAAAGATTAACTCGAATCTTGTTGTGACATGTAAAAAACGTGCAATAATGATAGGGAAATTTACAATGAAAGTCAAATGATCACAGAATGGTTCCCACTCATTTTTAAGGTCAAGTTTTTTCACCCTATGAGAAGACAGTAGGAATGAGGACTCTGACAGATCTGAAGAGCGAGAAAGCAAGGTTGCCTTTATAGAATTATTTTGGGGGCATCAGAAAATTATCTAAAACAATTTGGCTAACATGGTAGACAATACACAGAATTCACTAGAAAACCATCCCTTACATTTTTTAAGTATAGTTTACACTTTAATACTTCTTAAAATCATTTAATGATACAATGATTTGCCATATGCCTTATTGTGGCCCAGGGAAACTGGACACCTTGAGGCTGGGGACCACGTGGGTGACAGGGGAAGAAAAGAGCTGAAGGGAAATGAGAGTATTTGACAAGGATGTAGAACACTCGTAAAAAAAGAAAAAGATCTCCGTCTCTGTCATCGTATTGCCTAAAACATGCCATGAGGTTAAAGACATCCGGTGCCAGGGAATGAGAAAACTACACAGCTGGGAATATGGGACGGATGGTACTGTTAAACAGTTTACCATGTGGAATATTTTGGACTTCATGAAAAATTAAGACATGAAAGAAATAAGCCTGAAAGAAAGTTAAGTGAAAAATTACATCCATGAATTCATTTTGGCTCAACTATTATACATATTGCATACATATATGTATTAGCACATGTATGCACACCTAAATGTGATATATATAATGATACAATCATTGGTGAACTTTTTTCTTCCCATAACTTAAATTGTTTCTAAGCTAAATGATAGTTTTATTGAAAAGATGAAATTTTTAAAAAGAAGGAATTGTGAACACCCATGTGACCATTTTTAGAGAAAAATAAACACCAAGAAGGAACCCTGGGGGTAAAATAGAACGTGGAACAGTAAACACAGCGAATACTGCTGTTCCTTTTAAAGGAAGAGTAAGCCGGCTTGAGAAGCAAAGTAGAGCAAGGGGCTGTGAAAATTATTAGTGAAGACGTGGTCTAGCGTATAGACTGTTAGGACATTATAAACGGATCTTAGCCCCCATTGTCTGCATTAGTTGGTTTTCTTCAACATTTGCAGACCCGCAGTTTCTCAAATATCACATGACATTTTCCATTCCACTCATATGAAACCTTGTCAGGTTTCTTCCCCTCTTATCAGTCCACCCCACCGTCTGAGTATCAATTCCATGCCAAGGCGCTGACTTAGCACAAATGCCACGCACAGTGGCACGGTGACTTCCGCCCTGGACCACGACACACTTCTCATTTATATTCATCAAGGAAATACTCCACAGGCATCAAACCCTGCACCCAGATCTCAGTTTGTTATTTGATGACCCAGTTTAATCCCATTAGACACTGATCCTTTAAATAGCACAGAAATGCTGACAAAATGCCTCCGCAAACATTACAAATTTCCTGTGTGAGGGGTACCACGTTGCACAATTAGCCGTAGGAAAAGCGATGTTTACATTCATTTAAATACTTGCCAGAGACAATTCCAAGTGAAAATGGAAAGACTTGGAGGCTCTTAGGAAAACAAAACCTTGTGAGACAGGGTGAGACCTCGTGAACCGAGCTGACGGCTTCTTTTCCCCACTTAGAAGTCTGGGCATTCTCCCCAGCACTTTCTC
The DNA here is from genome assembly GCA_004027475.1 of Anoura caudifer. Lineage (NCBI taxonomy): Eukaryota > Metazoa > Chordata > Mammalia > Chiroptera > Phyllostomidae > Anoura > Anoura caudifer. The sequence goes on from PVKU01006974.1 coordinate 19,847, forward strand.
CATCGATGACCAGATGGCCTCGTCTCCTCGGAAACTGAGATTTAAAGCCCGTTCCCCCTTTATGGGGACTATCTGATTTCATGCAGTTCGAGGGGATGCATGCTGTGCGTAGTGGTGAGCGCTCCATAATAAGATGCACAGGAAAAATAAAATATCTACTGATGTCTAGGAATTCAAACTATGAAGAAAAAGGGAACTCCAAACTACATCAAGGTCATGTGATTACTTTTAGCATAAACAAAAACAGACGAAAATCAATATGTAGAAACATTTTGAAATCATATGCAGAGGTGATGTTCAACAACAGAGTGATTATCGCCACTCGGTAACACGTTCGTGGAGAGAGAGCTGTGAAAAGTCTTTCGAGGAGAGTGATATCAATCGGGAGCCAGATCAAAGTCAGAAAAGCCGGATCACAAACAAATCACATGGTTTCCTCGGGCCTCCGCCTCCTCGTTAGCTGGATGGCTCTGCACTCCCAGGGCGTTTAGGGGAAATACCATAGTAATATTATCATATAAACACACATGTGGAAAGGAAAGCTCTATAAATGGTGAAGGTTCTTTTTTAATGTGCATTATGTTCTTTACCAAAATGATCAATAAACAGAATAAAAGGAAAATTTTAAAAGTGCACTTCTACATAAAAGGTTTCCACAAAACATAATAGGGTCTTTCTTGTTTTGAAAAGCAAATAATACAAATAAATATGAAGTTTCTAGAATCAAAATACTATGTCAACAAATTGTATAAAAATCCACAATACTGACAAATCTTTCCATATAAATTAGTGAATATTAAGAAACAATCCTCGTTAAAAAGACAAACCCGATATTTTGTTCTGGCCCTGTTGTTTTGGCACCATTTCATGGTGGGGGGGAGGAAAGGAGGGGTCTGGGAGTAAATCAAAATCACGCCCTAGTTGAATAGCAAACATTTGCTTCTCTTGCCCTCACCTACCATGTCTCTTCTCTTCATGTTTGTCCTAATTGATACTTACGCTACTGAAAATCCAATCCTTTCACATCTACCGTGCTCCTCTGTGCACTAAACCCTGAGCTGGGATATGAGCTGTTGCTGGTGCAGGTGGGATGCTGCTCCTCACTTTGAGGGCTCAGGGCTCACGTGAGAACAGCAGCACGTGGATTCTGCGCAATGAAGAGGCAGCGGCCACTGTTGATGGGAGTGCACCATGACACATACCTTTGTGACCAGTTTTCTTGGCTAAAGTTGAACAGGAATATATTCTACCGCCCAATAGTTACATCCCCCACAGTAATTCTTGTATGCGTTCACTCCTGGAATGCTCAAGAGTACTCCTACCAACAAAATATTTAAAAACCGAGGACGCAAGTATTCATTTTTAAAGGAATTTAAAATAAGTGTACAATAGTCGCCTATGGAATACAATGCAATTGTGCAAACAGCTTACCCTCTGACCGAAGGCCATAGCGTGGAAGAATATTAGAAATACAGCACGGAGTGGGCAAACCTGGGGTGAAGGCTACATATGGTATGAGCCATTTTAGTAAAATTCAAAAGCGAGAATGTACATGCATTGCATTTTTAAAGGTACATGCATACCTGGCTATATTGTTTTAAAGTGCAAAAGAAACGGGAGCCCAAATTCAGCACCAGGGGTCCGTGGAACAGGAGGCTGGATGGAGGCCTGAGCAGGCGCATCCAGAGCTTGGTGGGGGGGGGGGGCGGCGGCGGGGGGTTGCTGCTGGCACAGCCAGTTTGCGGTGTTGTTTGGAGCACCCCCAGTTCAACTTACCATCCTTTGTGCTTCCTAATTTCCTACGTGTCATTACGCATCAAATTTCTCAAAATGTAAACCTGATCATTGAAAGAAAACTTCCAGCGTCATGAAGAGAGGCATTTCAACCGGGCTAGAAAGAGAAACAAATTGCCCGGGAGGGGAGGGTGACCCGCAAGGCGCAGGCAGCAGGAGCAAGGGCCCGGGGTGTCCAACCGCAGTGTACGGAGAGGAGAGAGAGAAGGGGGGGCCAGAACGCACGGGGAAGGGGCCCCCGATGATGCTGACCAAGAGTCCCGTGGCCTCTGGGGAAGGCTCGCGGCCACAAAAGGTAGAAGTCGCTTTGAAGCGGTGGGGTGAGGCCGACGCTCGTCTCAGAGCAGGCCATCCTAGCCCGCTGCCTCGCACTGACGCCGTGTGTCACCGTCGAGAACGCTGCACAGGTGACACAGGACAGCGGGTCCTGCGCTGGGGTGAAGCGGAGGTCACCGTTTTAAAGGAATAAAGACAATAACACCGGGGTCCCCCCCCCCACACCCGGGCCGGACCCCTGCCGTCAGCGCTCACGCCGCGCTTCGCACGGAAGTTCTCGGTGTCTGGGCTGACTTTTTCATGACCAAGGATTGCAACCTAGTTTGGGTTATTAATGAAAGATAAGACTGTTTTTAAAAGTTGCAAAAGTACCAAATAAAAAATTAAGTTGATATTAGAATGTGAGCAAACTGTCCTTCCACGGGCGTTACCCTGGACAGCTACCCAGGGCACCATGGCTCCGAAGGGGGCGCGCCCGCTTCCCTAGGACGCGCCCTCCCTCTTCCTCCGGATCTGCCGCGTCCCTCCCGGGCCACGCACCATGACATTCACGTTGCTTCTCCATCCACTGCCCAAAATTCTCGATGTGTTTAATTGCATGCTTGATATTTTTAAGATTAACCATTTCATATTAAAATAAAAGGACAATTTTAAGTGGCTTCATATTGGAAATGTGAAATCAAAACACGATGTGTAAAAAAAATGGATAGTAAGAAAAAAAGCGGTCTGCTGCTTCCTCTTTTAGTGCCAATTCGAGGCTGAATTCTCCTTTAAGGAGGAAGTCATCCAAATGAAAATGAATAGAGATATCTTAATTTTTTGAATGCCCAAATTTTGTTAAAAATTATATTCACTCTTAAAAATCTATATCATTTCATAAAAGTAGTATGTTGACACCTTGTGTAGAGATGGATAATTTGGGGGGGACTATGTATCATAATAACAGGAACAAAAAAATGAAGAAAAAAGCGATTTTATTCTGGTTTTAACTGAGTTCAGTAACAGTGAGACAAAGAAAACCACGGCATTGCCAAGACTTTTCTGCATTTGGCATCTCAGATCACCTGCTTCGGGTGAAACTGTGCATTTTCTTTTCCTTCAATATTTTCCTCCATAACCATTTTTTGTCTGGTATCTACTTTCATCTCGCGTTCTGAGTAGAGGGAAGGAACGTCGCTGATTCTCCAACAGAGTGGATTGCTCAGCCTCTGACCCAGGGACGTGCGGAGGACCGAGTCAAACAGGCTTCTGCTGCCCCCTTTTGGACAAGTGAGCAAACAAGCGGGCTCCCAGTCTGTGGGCCTGACTATTGTCTGTCCCCACCACTGCCTCCGGCTCAGGAGACAAAGGGCTGGGATTCAACTATCAAACGTCCTGGGTTTTTAAAGAATTGGAGATTTATTTGAATTTATGAATGCAGGAAATGTTATTTTGCAAAGGATTATTTAACGGCATACCAAGCAAACGTAATTGCATTGAATACAGCAAATCCAGATTACATGCTAGCCCTACAAACTAAAATAGTAACATTATCATCAATAGTTGGGGTTTCATCTAACCTTATAAATAGTGACAATTATGGAAGTGGAAATTTTCTGTATAAAGGGAAATGGCAATGAATTTAATTATGAAAAATATTAAGAGAGCTCCTAACCTATCACAATCAAAAAGCAGCGCTGAGTTTATTTCAGTTTCTACTGTATGTATACCCGTTTTGGCGATACCATTGGAACTTATGTATAGCATTACCATTATTCACAGGGGTACACAAATGTTTGGTGAGCCTGGAGAGATTTTTAAGAGTGGATAACTTCAGTCAAAACTTACATTTGATTCTGCCACTTACTATGAGCCCCTTCTTCCACCAGAAATACTAAAATATCAACAAAAAAGCATCATTGCAAATACAAAACTTTGATAATAATAACTATAAATTATAGCCAACACCAAACAGAAAACAAAATCAGCAGAATTAAATGTATGGGTGCTTTTGCTCAGACGATCGAAGTTGCCATCGAGGACAGTGGGGCTCAAAGTCCCAGGAGTGTTGAAATCTGGCCAGGCCCCTGGGTGGCATGAGCCCCACGGGACGGGGGGTGGGGTGGGTGGGGGGGACGCATCTGGAAAACAAGACGCAGTGAATGACTGCAGAGAATTCGAGTGAGAAAGAGCCTTGTGCTTCGGGATGCTGGCATCCGCCACCAACAGACAGGACTCACAACAACGGCAAACAGAACGATTAAGTGCCTTAGTCCCGACCGTGGCCAAAGTCCTCGCAGTAAATAAAAGCCACTGTTTGCTTGAGAAAAAACTTGTTTTTGAGCATATTAAAAGTGGGTTTTAGAAAATCTTATTCATAACATTGAAATCTTGCACTTCGGAGGACAAATTTGCAGCAGCTTCGTGTGTGACAAAGATCTTGCAATCCTTCCACGTTAAAAGAAAATTTCAGAACTTTCGGCTGTAACACATCAAGAGCTAGGATGAGCAATTTGCGATGTTAGCAGGCATTAATGTGTTTTAGCATATATATAATTTTATGTAAATGCAGTATAATCTATAAAATATCTACGAGATATATAGAATCTTATAATCAGTGGTCTTCATTCCATTTTACCTATTTTTTCAACTCTATTCATGCATATTCTATGAACTCTAGTTGCCTAAACCAAAATATTTGTTAACTGAATTAATATCACTTATAAATATGTATGACCATTCACACCCCCATCTTATTTTTAAATTGTATACATTGTAATTCAGTGACTATGATTCAAAAGGGACAAGATATTTCAACACAGGTGGCAAATGAAAATTATCAACTGACTGACACCGATCATATTTCTGAAAGTAAAGTTTCTGGACAGACTTTGGGCTAGAAGGTCACCATGGCAATGGGGTATAAATGAAGCTAAATTATGTGGTCTTCTTGGAGGAGTCTAAATATCCAGGTGCAACGGACCATATTGAATATTGTCGAGTAAGCCTAGATCTATAGATAAGTAATTTGTTTGGTTTAAGGCAAGCAAATCAAATAGACTTTGTCTAGACAGAATGACCTCATTGCATACATTTGCTCCCACAGAAGCCAGAATCTAATGAGAATTCCCAATTACTTTATTAAATAAATGTCTTTAGCTATGCATATACGTTGCCTTCTGCTGAGGCCCCGGCAGTTCCACTGGGCAGTAGCAAATTCCCTGCTGCATTAAAAAGCGTAGAGAAAATCCTGCGATATGAACATAAATTGTATAGAATTCGCCACACTCTTATGTGTTGCTTTTTCGTGGTTGTTGCTTTTATTTGAATTCACGGCCATCAGTGAGTGAGCATGCAGTCTTGTGGGATCCTGCGGACTAAATGGGGTCGTTGCAGGGCGTATTGTATAGTTGTTAAACAAGTAAGAACCAGCAAAAATAAGAACATAGGAAAAATCCCAGTTTGCTTTTGTCTATTTCTAATATGATGTGCACACGTGTGGGAGTGTTGCTTTATTTTAAATTTAATTTAGCGTTTTCGTTGTTGCTGTCCTTTGGATTTTGATTTGGCAGATTGGAGAAATGGAACATTCAATTGAAGGACGTGTAGGGAAAGGTTCAGACGGAGATTTAGAGTTTGGGGGGAAGCTCTATTTGGAGCGGCCGAGGATGGCAGCCACATGACGGCCCAGGGCAGTTGGTAATTCCAGGGAAGCCCACTGGTGGCAACGCTAAACTTGGCACTTGGTCCACTCCTGCTATCATTTTACAGAACCGATATTCACTGAGTCACGTCACAATGGGGGGATTGCACACTCAGAAGTCGAGTTGAACAGCTGACAGTTATTTGGGCTACTTTAAACGACAAACACACACAGCAATGAAGACAGGGCTGTGGGGAACGAGTGAAGGAAGATACAACGGTTGCTGTAGCTAGAGGCTCTGACACAGATACATGCGTGTAGGTAAATGTCTTGGGATTTTACAAATCACACAGTCAGCAGGCATCACGTTCAGGAAGTGACTGCAGATCCCTAGAGCAGCCGCAGAGCAGCCTCCGCTGCGTCACCACCTGCAAACCGAGGACGAAAGCTGAAGCTCGGCGGGCGAGACACATGGAGATGATTCTTTCACGCAAAAACAAAACGTCAGCTGACTTTGCTGCTTCCGGCGGAGCTGAAACTTCTGCGGCGATCCGCATTGCCGCTTTCCTCGGTTACTGGTCGCTGCCTACGGTCGATTCTTACTGGCATTGGGGAGTCAAACCTGCAACATGCCCATCTTTCAGAGCTTGGCACGAGAGACCCATTCTGCCTCGCCCAGAGTGACCGCCTCGGGCGTGGAAGCGGGGACCAGAGGCCGGCGGGCAGGCGGGGAGAAGGCTGCCTCCTGCCAGCCCATGTGCGTGGGGCTGGAGGAAGCCACCAGGACCTATGTGGAAGGAGATATGTGAACAGCAGAAAGGGGGTAATCTTATCTACCCCGACTCCCAGGCCAATGCACAGGTGAGGCCGTGGACGCTGGGCTCCTCCTCTCTGAGAACTTGGGTTCCCCACCTGGGCCAGTAGACCCACTACAGGAGGTCCTCGTGGAGGGCAGAATTTTTGTGGGAAGAAAGGTATTTAAAGGAGAGTTTATATGCTGAATGAGAGCAGCTGTAGAAAAAACGGGGTAATGGCAGAATGAGCTCACAGGGTCAACCATACTGTCCCACCATGGGCCAGTGGTGCCCACGGGTCAGAAAAATGGTAAAACATACCAGCCTTCGGGGGCTCTCTGGATGCTGACTGATGCCCAGGGTGGGGACTAGCAGCTTATTCCCCAGAGCACGTTTTGCCCGGGCCGGGGCTTGCCACCAGCATCCGGCAGGCAGGCTTGGTCACTGTGCACAAAGTATCGGCCCCTCTCCTTTGCTGGCGGAACCCCAGCTTGGTCTGTGTGGTGATGTAATCAGCCCGGGGTATATCATGTTTAGGGGTCCTATTCCCTTTTGCCTAATTCCCTATCAGCACAGGGATATGTGTGTAACCCAATTAAAGAGACATTCGAGAATTTCATAGATGAGAGAAATTAGCAGAAAATTGGCTGGGTGTGCAGAATAATAGATGTAAGGAAGAATAGGTTCCTTTCTTCCGTGTTCACCTACCTGTTTTCTTCTCAGGAGACTGCTGTAGGAAAGGAGGGAGCGCAGTCTGGCTGCCACCGCGGCTGCCTGTGGTGCTGAGCCGCTGGGCAGGGAAGAGGAGGAGGAAGACAGAAGGAACCTCAGTCATTGCAACACCACTGAGCTGCGCGGCATCCACCTCTGACCACCGCACCTCCTGTTACAATAATTGTGTCACTGTTGTTTAAGCTATTGTTGATAGAGCATTCCATGGCCTGAAACAAAGCTCACTCCTGACAGTTACATCAGGAGGGGTGCAGGAAGTCCAGCTCAAGGAACGTAAACGATTGTTGTGGCTGGGGATATTCTGGTTGCGCAAAGAGCAAGGCTGTGGCCAGCCAACCCCTCAGCAATTGAGGGACGGAATTATTGAGTGTGTCGCTCTTAGTAAGTCTGCAGCGTTACCTTTGGTCAAGTCTGTGACAGGAAGCTCGTGTTTGGGCAGCCTGCGGACACAAGCTCTGTTACGAGCAAAGTCGGGGAGATGTGACCTGAGAAAGCCGAGGTGTGAGATGAAATTTGCGATTCTAACTAGGAAGGTGCACCGCCATCTACCCGCAGGGACGTCTAGGGACAAGGTCGGCAAGCTGCTGCCCAGATCAGGGTGCAGTGAACGGAAGCCTCTCAGGTCCAAGGACACACCGAGGTGGAGAAGCCTCCACTGGTCTCTCATGTTTCAGCCCCTGGAAATAATAACAGGAACGAAGAGAACACAATAGCAGCCACTGCTATTTGTTGATCAATGAACATAGGCCAGACAGTTGATTAAATATTATTTTGATTAATCATAACAACAACCACACTACCCAGGAGGCCACCAGGCATATTATATAGGTCTTTAATAAAATTATGTTCATTGTAAAAAAATTAACTTATGGACAGATGACATAATTTTGATTAATTCTATTTAATGGATGAGGAAATTAAGGCTCAGAAAGCCTAAGCAAAGTGTCCAGGACAGTGAGCAGGACAGCTAAGATTTCGGACCACGCCTTTCTAATCTCAGAACCATCCCCTAAAGAAGTCTGGCCGCATGTTGCTTCCTGGCTGTTTCCTGGCTGGTGACCGATTTTAACACTTAAAAGCAGTCGGTGCACATATCCTGGTGTGACCTGAGATGTCCAATCTCTGACGTTCTGAGAGCTCAGCTGCCTGGGTAACAGATGACTCAATATCGGACGACACCATTTTCTCGGAGCGTTCTTGTGTTTCCCATCCAGTGGGGGTGGTTTCCTGAAGGAAGGGCATGGTCTCCGGGGTGGGTCGTAGTGGGCGGTGACCCGCCATGGTGGTGGACATGGGGTTCTGTGCACATCAGAGACCACCGGGCGTGGCTTTCTCCATAGAGACCCTTGAAATGAGATCTTCAAACCAGGAGCAAGAGTCGACCAGCCCCAGTCCCGTAGAGACAGAACACGCCTCCCTGTTCCACACGCTAATCATGGCCAAAGTGCCAGGAGTCAGGTTTTAGAGCTCCGTGGGCACCTTTGTCCCCTGGTGTCCTGGTCCCCACAGAGTTAACACCAACGCCAGTCTGAGCTCCACTTTCGAAGGGGTGGACGCAAGGTTGCCTGGGCCCCAGTCTGCTCTGAGGTACTTATTGGGAGTGTCTCCTTACAAGTAGATTTCTTTTATAAGTAACCAAATGACCTCTATCACTGGAAAATATTGACAGGTGAAAACCCCACAAAGATACTGACCTAGCTCCATAATATGAAATCCATTTAATGTAGGTGCTGATAAATTTGTACTGGAAATTCATACAGTCTTTGAGATTTGCAATATATAAATGTTTTTCCATATGGCATATCTCTCCAGAGGAAAAATCATTATCAAATAACAATCAATTAACTTCTGTTACTTAGTGCTGGTTAATTAACCACTGATTAATTTTAATAAAAAAACATTAATGGTGATCAATAACCTACTATTAACTGTTGGTATGGAAAAAAGCAGTAATAATAATTTTAGTTACTTAATGTGAAATACATTTAACATAATTACTGATAAGCATTTTCTGGAACAATAATGTGGTCTTTGATCTCTTTATGGCACAGTATGTCTTCATAAAATTATTTTATCTGAGAGAAAATTGTCCTAGGCATCAAATAGTAGTCAGTCAGTTTTTTGCATTGCGTGTAAACTATGTATTTCTTGAACTTACTTTTTACATTAGTGCCAGACTCCAGTCTGTCATCTCCCTAAGGACTGGGGGTAGAAGACCCTTGATTCAGAATTGCTGAAAATAAGGAATTCGATTCTGATTCCCAGTTCATAAAATTAGGAGGTGGGCTGACCCATTTATGTATCACAGGTTGAAGATTACTCTTTTAACTGACTTGAATTTATATAATGATACCAACTAAATAACAAATGATGATTTATTTTAAATTTAAAATTATTTATTGAGAAGTGTCTCCGATTAGCCGCTTTTGTAAGTACCTGTTAGTCCTTTACCCCTGTTTTCCCACTTCCTTCTCTGACCTAGTTCCTATTGGACCTTAGCAGTTCTTCATGTTTTGTGGATCTGAGTGTTCACGGAGCACATACTTCAGGGATACTCTCAACTTCACAGCTTACTGTTTTACTCTCTCAGTAATAAATTATTGTCTTATAACAATAGATTATTAATTAAGAAATCCTTAATTTTATGATAGTCCAATTTTCCAAAGCTTCCTTTAAGTCTTCATAAATATTTGCCCAGTCTCAAGATCATAAACATATTTTTTCTCCAAAAAAATCTTTATTTTTCTAATTTTTCATATTTAGATCTGGAATGGATTTTGTATATAGCTTAATGTCAAATTGCATTTATTTAATATAGATATTCAACTGACCAAACACCATTTCTTGAAAATACCACTTTTTCTCCTCTGCCCCAAATGTCAGTCTTCGGCAGGGGCACGCCACGTTTGTGTGCATAGGGGGAGGGCCTGGTGGAGGAGGGGGGCAGAGCAAGGGAGGGGCCCTTGGCTGGAGTGGAGAATCGCTGGGGACAGACACCAGGTCTGAGAGCAGGCTTGGCACGGAGCCAGGAAGCCAGCTTCTGCCGTGTTGAGCCCTTTAGATTCGGGGACCTGTCCAAGGCTGCAGTACAACCTAGCCCCTTCTGACGTAATGGCCAGCCCTGCCAATGATTTGCAGGATGATTTTTAAATAAGTAAATTCCACTCAGGACTGCTTGGAGGCCACCTAGGTCGTTTCCAGTCATGTGACATTACCTTGGCCAAGCTGCACCAATTTTATATATATATATACACACATCAGTGAATTGATTCTATAGAAATGCCAAAATGTAACTTTAATAAAAAAGATCTTAGAAAATGTTGAGTATACCTTTAAATTCTCTACAATGTGCCATTCGAAGCATTTAATATCATTTTTATGTCACTGTTTAACAGAGCAGAAAATGGTCGGTATTTTCAATTTTCTGAAACATTCCTTGTAAGGGACAAAGTAGTTCTTTCATAAAGAAGAGACTGCAGACTAAGGGTGATGCTTGTCCTGTTGAAGAGTATTCCAGGCTTTTGCTCCAGGCAAGTTCCAAGTCCAAACTTGGAATGTCAGCGGCAGAGTGAAAACCAAACACTGGCCTGTGACTCTCTACCCAGGGTCCCCAGCCACCTGTGACTTCACCGGGTGCACCGGGTTTCTCTCCAGGAGCGCCCCAGGGAGGGGCGGGAGTCAAAGGCCGGGGTGGGGGAGGCGAGCTCCAGCCATGAGCTCTTTCACTATCAACTCTTGTTTCCTTCAGGGGTTTAAAACCGTCACCCTGGTCAAATAACAACCTTGGGCAGCAGAAGGGAATTGACGTTCTACAACACCTCACAGAGGTGCTTGGGATGCAGGGAGCCGTTCTCACCTGAACCTCTGGGGTGGGAGGAATTAATTCCCCAGGTGGTGACTGCCCCGAGACGGTGCCCAGACTGACCAGGCTCGGACGGGTCCTCCGGACCGTTTAGAAATGGCCTTTCCTCACCCTTCGCTGTCACAGCCTCATTTTCCCTCTGGGTCTTGTTTCTGAAATGTCTTAAGAAAATTGGTGAATGATGAATCACATGTCCAGAGACACTGTGAAAGTTTATATACCCTCTAAGGTCATCTTCTCATTCTGAAGGAAGTGTCCATTCTGAATTTTCATGAAAATGTAAGAGTGTCTATGAATTGATTGAATAAATTATAACCACTTACACTCCCCACTTACTTTCACTAGGCGTCACTGTTTCAGACCCAAAGGCATTGGACTCGCAGCGGGGTTGCTGCTCTGAGGTCCCGGGGACGAGTCGGGCAGGAAGCGTCGCCGCCACGTGGTGTGACCTTCCTGTTCACACGGCTCCTTGGGTTGATAGTGGGTGGACGGATTAGGAAGTTATTTTTCCTTTCTTTATATTCCATTTTAAAAGTGGGCACATTAATAACAGGACCAAAAAAAACCCCAAACAAACCCAGCCTGACACTGCCTTGATCTGGCCCCAGGCTGGAAAGGTCAGTGTTCTCCCCCTGCTGGCGGCCGAGGGGTTTACAGGACCCTCGCCACAAATCAGCGAGGACCTGCAGCCCTGCCCCTGCCTGTTACCACTTTATTCCTGTGTTACAGAAATTACCCCAAATGGCCTTTTTAAAAAAATATATTTTAGTGATTATGCTATTAGTTGTCCCATTTTCCCCCTTCACTCCCCTCCACCCTGCACACCCCCTCCCACCCACATTCCCCCCCTTTAGTTCATGTCCATGGGTCATAAGTTCTTTAGCTTCTACATTTCCCACACTGTTCTTGCCCTCCCCCTGTCTATTTTCTACCCACCGTCTGTGCTACTTATTCTTTGTACCTTCCCCCCCTCTCTCCTCCTCCCACTCCCCTGTTGCTAACCCTCCATGTGATCTCCATTTCTGTGTTTCTGCTCCTGTTGTAGTGGTTTGCTTAGTTTGCTTTTGTTTTAGGTGTGGTTGTTAATACCTGTGAGTTTGCTGTCTTTTTACTGTTCATATTTTTTATCTTCTTTTTCTTAGGTAAGTCCCTTTAACATTTCATATAATAAGGGCTTGGTGATGATGAACTCCTTGAACTTGACCTTATCTGAGAAGCCCTTTGTCTGCCCTTCCATTCTAAATGACAGCTTCGCTGGAGAGAGCAATCTTGGATGTAGATCCTTGACTTTCATAACTTGGAATACTTCTTTCCGGCCCCTTCTTGCCTGGAAGGTTTCTTTTGATAAATCAGCTGATAGTCTTATGGGCACTCCTTTGTAGGTAACCATCTCCTTTTTCTTGCTGCTTTTAAAATTCTCTCCTTATTTTTAATCTTGGGTAATGTAATTATGATGTGCCTTGGTGTGTTCCTCCTTAAGTCCACCTTCTTTGGGACTCTGAGTTTCCTGGACTTCCTGGAAGGCTATTTCCTTTGCCAGATTGGGGAAGCTCTCCTTTATTATTTGTTCAAATAAGTTTTCCACTGGTTGCTCTTCCTCTTTCCCTTCTGGTACCCCTATAATTCGGATGTTGGAATGTTACAAGATGTCCTGGAGGTTCCTAAGCCTCTCCTCATTTTTTTTGAGTTCTTGTTTCTTCATTCTGTTCTGATTGAATGTTTCTTTCTTCCTTCTGGTCCACACCATTGATTTGAGTCCAGGTTTCCTTCCCATCACTATTGGTTCCCTGCGCATTTTCCTCTCCTTCACTTAGTATAGCCTTCATTTGTTCATCTAATTTGCAACCATATTCAACCAGTTCTGTGAGCATCCTGTTTACCAGTCTTTTGAACTGTACATCTGATAAGTTGGCTACCTCTTTGTAGCTTAGTTGTATTTTTTCTGTAGCTTTGATCTATTCTTTCCTTTGGGCCATTTTATTTTGTCTGGTTGCACCTGTTACATAGTGAGGGGTGGAGCCTTAGTTGTTCACCACGGTGGGGCAAGCCACGTGGCTGTGTTGTGATGCTGTACATGGGGGAGGGTCTGAGAGGGAACCACGGTACTTGCTCAGCTCTCTGCTGGTTTTCAGTCACTTCCCCCACTACCTACAAGTAAAGTGGGCCCTTCTGGTGCTGATTTCCATACAGGTGGGTGGGTTTGTGTACATTCTAGGGCCCTGTGGGTCTCTCCAACGAACTCTCCTGTGAGGCGGGGAGTCTCTCCCAGCACCTCAACCTTCACAGGTGTTTTCAGTCAGAGGTTTGGGGCTTTATCTCCCTGCACTGGAGCCCTGGGTTGGGTGGTCTGTCTCGCTTCCCAGCTGTTCCTTCGGGTTTGCCTGCACGTGAACGCAGGACCACCTGCTCCACCAGCCACTGCCTTGCTGCAAGTCCTCTCCGCCCGGATGCCCATCCCCGCCCCTCCTACTGGTCTGGATAAATGTTTCTTCTTTAACTCCTTGGTTGTCAGACTTCCATACGGTTCAAGTTTTCTGTCAGTTCCGGTTGTTTTTTGTTTTTAAATTGTTGATGTCCTTCTTTTGGTTGTGCAAGGAGGCAAAGTGTGTCTACCTACACCTCCACCTTGGCCGGAAGTCCTCCCAAATGGCCTTTTTTCTGTACCCAAGAATGAGAAATGACTACCAACATATTGACATTATAGAAATATTTTCTTATCTTCTATATCGGAATTTGGAACTCTTGGTGAGTACATTAACGGTCTTTCAAATAGCACCTGCTTGCTGTACTTATTACCTGGAGCAGTAATTTACAATTATTCAAAGATGCACCAAAAATAACTCTCTAGGCAGAGGCTGGGAGCACACTTCCTTGGGCCCTCAGCAACGCTGCCATGTCTCTGTCACTGTCCTTGTCCCGAAGACCCCGTGAGAACTGGGGACCAGCAACACACTCGGAGAATATTTGGTTTTGCTAACTGTATAACCCGTTACTGTTTTTGCTAACTAGTTACTAGTTCACTGTTTTTGCTAACTAGTTTGCTAGAATGTATCTGTCACATAAACATAGTCCATTCAATGCAGTGGATTTTATTAAACATGCTTAAACTGCAATGTGTAGGAAATTTGCTGCCTTCCTTTTCATGAGATAGAATGACTTTAGAAAAGGCGCAAGACCACTGCCACAACAGTTCAATAGTGCAGCAGGCAGGCCTGGGGCATCTGCTGTGAGCTCCCCTCCAGCCAACGCAGCAGGCAGGCCCGGGGCGTCTGCTGTGAGCCCCCCTCCAGCCCTGGATTAGGCCCCGGGAAGGGAACTGAGAGGACCCACAACACCGGCCAGTCTGCTTCCCCGCTGGGGTGCAGGCATCCGGAGACGGGGAGGCTGACGCAGAACTATAGTGAACTATGGGAAATGTGATAGGATGCCTTTTAATAACGGGTGTGACAGAGGCGGGTTTCAGCGTCACGGGGTGCACAGACACAGGAAGGCCTGGTTGTGCTTCGAGTGGGTCAGAGAAGACCTCTAGAGACAGACGTTGTTTGAGTTGGGCTATGAGTAATGAAGTCCCTGAGCGTAAGGAATAAAAGCAGAACACACCTGTCTACAACCACGTGTTTCGTAGAAAAAGAAGCCCAGGAAGCAGGGGCAGTGCACTTTCCCGAAAGGCGCTCTGGAGGCCCCTGCGTGTCCTAGCAGACGGTGGGTTCCGCCCTGCCCCCAGCTGTCACCTTTGTGGGCACACGCTCAGCTTCTCGCTGCACCCCGGCCCCTTGCCCAGCTTCTCCAGGCTCAGGAGCACATGAGGCCTGCGAGCAGAGCAGGCTGGGGTGCACAGTCTCAGCCCCCACAATGCCCTCAACCCTGAGCTGCCTGCCGTTTGGTTTCCAGAGGCCCCTGAGGGATGGGAGCCCAGTTACCCGCAGAAGCTGTTCATCGGTGGACTCCATATAGGACTCCCTTCCTTTCCCTGCTCCACATCCCTGTCCCCTTACCAGTCAGTCCTTCCTTTTGCCACCTGTCTTAGCGACCCGTCGATAGGGTACAAGACGGTTCCACTCAAGGGTGCAGTGACTTGGCTGGGATGATGCCAAGAAGCAGCCCTCAGCTGGCAATGTCGACCAAACTGCCTACTTCTGGCCTCCCCGTGTGGTGGTCTCAGGGTGCTCAGGTCTGTTACCTGACACTGTGGCGCTCTCAAAGTCAGGCCTCTTAGAGTCCGCCCGTGGAAGCTGCCATTCCCCAAGGTGTGGGTCCGGAACTTGCCCAGAGCCACAGCTGAAGGACTGAGCTGACAGAGAACGCCCTGGGCAAGGCGGTGGGCCGTAGACCTTCCCCGGAGATGACTGCGGTAGCAGACGTTCAAGGTCAGCTCAGGGCCACGCAGCCTTCGGCACGTGCATCCAGGTTGTGCAGCAATGAAGCGCCACGTCTCAGGGCCCACAACGCACGCAGGAGCCACACACGAGCTCGCTGGAAAGCAGTCGGACAGGTACGGGGACGAGAGTTCTACACACCCAGAGGAGCTCCGTGCAGGCGCGGGACCCCGTGCCTCTGTTCTCTGAGAAGACGGTGGGCACCTGTTCCTCATACGCCCACGTGTACCACTGCCTTGTCCCCACCATGGGCCACACGTGTCCTGGGGTCCCTTCTCTCACACTGGTTCTGAGTAACTCATCTCCCACCCGTACCTCAACTCTGAAGCGGGCATTGTCCCCTCACTTGGGACAGGGCGTGGGGCATTTGGCTCTGCCTGTGACTGCCCCTGAGGGGGGTGACCACCGGGTGGGCAGCAGCGGACAACAGGGCGCCTCGTGTGTCCAAGGCCTGTCTGGGCGACACTCAGCCAGGTGTGGTTGCTTAGGGTGTGTAACGGCATTTCAACTTACTTTTTCTTCTTGTCCTTTTCCTTCTACTTCTCGTGTTTTTACATGAACAAAGGGTGTCTTCACACAAAGGGGTCATGTGGCTGACAGAGACCCTCACGATGTATCATGTTGTTGGTATCACCTGAGCGAGAATCATCGATAGTTTAAAGAACCAGGAATCCTGTACACTGTTTCCAAGTTATTTGCTAAATAACTGACCTTTGAAAGAAATAAGACTTATGTGATTTAGTTTCTCCTGACACACTGCATTAACAACCACCTGCTGCCCAGCTCACTGATTAAATGAAGCGAGCCATGGAGAAGTGATGCGAAAACCAGGATAAAGGAGAGTGTTGGTAAAATGCTTCAGCTCCTTGAGAGCAAAGGTCATGACTAAGCCTAGGTCACACTAAACATGCAACAACAATTTGTTGAAACAAATCAAGCTATTATCATTAGTTCTGCAAAATAATTCATAGTAGTTTGTAAATTGTACAAGAAAGATCCTTCAATCCCACAGAACAAGAACCAGCAAGTAATTAAAACAAATAAGTAATTATGTGCCAGAAAGAAGTATTACGAATTGCCCCAAACTCACATGTTCAAAGAAATTGCAACAAGGACAACTTTGAAAAACACAAAGAATCTTGCCTAGTGCATTGCTGAGAAGAAACATTTGGGTTGCTTTGGAAATGGAAAGTAGCGAGGAGAGAGAATTTTTTCTGTGAACCAGATGGACTATTTTTTAGCTCTTAGGAAATACTGTAACCAGCCACCATAAAAGCCTCCGGCTGAGATGTTTAAAGGTGAGCAGTGCCAGCCTTCAGCCGGCCCGGCTGGGGGAGGGGTGAGTGGCTGTGCAAAAGAACAGGGAGTCATGTGGTCCAACTGCAAAACAGAAAAATTGCATGTAATTATTCTAGAAGCAGAGTGCGGCGCCGTGAAAGGAAGAACTAATGATGATGCGCTCAGCCTGTCAGAGGCTTTTCCTTCGGCGGAGCTCAAGGTTGCAAGAAGTGCTGCTCACCGGGATTTTTTTTCTTCCTCTTCCCTGGATACATAATGTCACAATACGCCCTGCACAGAGGGGTTAATGCTGCAAGGATGTTTTTAAATAATTTCTGTGACCAGAGCCGGAGACAGAAGCCTGGCAATAATTCTCCCTGACTTCAAGCATCCTGTATTGATTGATTAATTATTCCACCAATGAACTAACAGGTATTGACCTTATCTGGTTGAGTAGCATTTAGCCAAAAGTCAGTAATCTACATCGAGCACTTAATGGAACATCAAAGCTCAGCCTTCTGACAGGTTTATGTCATTCAGCAAAAATCTGTCCATGTTTTGCTGATATCTTGACCTTTTGTATCAAGCAGTCTTTACAGAAAACAAAAAGCAACGACAAAATTAAATCTTGGAAATAGTGCTTTGTTATGTAAAAGGAAGTTCTTCTCGTACTATTGCAAATAGCTTCTGCTAAGACCCCACCAAGGGGTTTCTTGGCAGTTCTCGGCCTGCTTGCAACGCGTGACACCCTGCTGAAGCATGAAATTATCAAACCCGTGAGCCCCAGGATAATCATCACTGCATCAGAGGCAAGTCAGGGTCCCCGGGGAGGGACCTGGGACAATGAACCTGAACGGGCAGAACCAGGGGCCGCCTGTCCTTGCCTGTTCTGCACACCAGAATCCCATCTCGGATACACAGACAAATCCACTGATCCACTGAAACACCTCCGTGTCTCCCTCAAAGACTAGAAGAGTTTGTCGCAGAAACAATGGAAGGACCAAGTGAAAATATCTAACCCCACCTTCATGAAGACAGCGAAGCCCTTGGACATCATGCTTAGGTGCCGTGGACATGAAAAACACACGGTAGATTCTCTTGTCACCCGTCCCCTCCCCAGCGAGGAATTGCTGATGAAGCCTTTAACCAGCAAGCCTCGGTTTCCTTATCAGCAACATATGGCGGTCAGCCTAAGGGAAATGCAGCCACCCTCCCATCGCTGGTGTTCTATTCTGCTTCACTGACTTTTAATCAGTAAGCTATTGCAGGACAGGTTGGTGATAGAGTTACACCAAACACGGAAAGATAATTTGCTGGAGTAGCTTTTCCTCCGAGCTCAAATGAAATCGGAAAACGCATGAGACGGGAAAGAGACTCCACACAAACATGGGGGCATGTGATTGATTACAAATCAAGTTCGATGCCTTCTGAACCGAAAGTTGGTTTTGTTGAGAATCTGACCTAACAGGCACAGCTCATGGGGTGTCGAAATCACGGGGCGGCAGGCGGGGGGAGCATAAGCCACTCAACCACTCAACGCACTTAGGATCTCGGAGGAAGGGAGGGGCTCGGAGCTGCGCCTCCCCAGCCCTCCTGGCTCATCAACAATGATGGGGTTGGGACACTGGGTAAAAATCTGACATGGATAGTTTTCACATCGGGCTTATCTTTCCTTTAAATATGAAGTGATTCTATCAAGGTCGCTAGGGAAAAATGTGCGATGATTTTTGTTATGATTTTGTGGCATGCATGGTGTATTTTGTCTAAAAATAGTTTTTACTTCTGGCCAGGGCATGCGTATTAATACTGACTGTGAAAGACAGTTTAGTCACTTGTTTGGGCTCCGCGTTCACTCTGTATAAACCAGAGAATTTCGTCTCCATGTGTACTTTGCCCCATGGTATAAACTAGTCAATTGAATTTACACTAATGCTTACTTATCTTCATAATATGCAAAGAGACCCCAGATGCTAAGTAGAAAATGCATCTTCCTCCTGGAGAAATAAAGATGAGATTCACTTTTCCATAAGCACGAACGCTTTAATTTCATAATTTGAAGAAGAATACATAACATGGATCTTCTGGGTAAAACAAGTTAGCAGAATAAATAGCCGTATGATAGGGCGGAACTGGTTCCAAGCACCTTGGAAAACCAGTGCTTAAAACATGAATGGACGTGGCGAAATTAAGTAAACTCATACTAATTGGTAAATTTCTAGAAGCCCAAGGAATTGAAGAGAATGAGGACCCAGGAATCTAAATACATGGTGTCCAATGAGTAAAACACCACTCTCTGACTAGCCCCTAAAAGGCACCGCAGTTCAGTGGTGCCCGGATGTCTGATCTCAGGACACTTGTATATTCTGAATAATCACTGAGGGCCCCAAAGGCCTTGGGTCTATGTGAGTTCTGCTCATTGATATTTACCACGTTACAAGTTAAAATTGAGACTTTAAAAAATGTATACATTATTTTTAAGTGACAATAACATGCATTTCTCATGTAAAACAAATAACAGCTTTAAGAAAAATAACTACACTTTTCCAAAAAATAATGAAAAATGGTATTGTTTTACAATTTTTTTTTAAATTTAACATGTGTCTTGATTGAAGATAGCTGGACTTTTACATCTGCATTTACACTTAATCTGTTGCAGTACGCTATTTTGGCTGGGGTAAATGAGGAAAATGAGACACAGATTTGTAGTTGGAAAAGGGAGGGGTATTTTAATAGATTTTTCCAATAAGTGTGGATGTTCTTCTTTGGTATTATAGCAAAATTCAGCAAGTGGCATTTCCTATAAATCAGTTGCGATGTGGACTCTATTGTCATATCAATTAACCTTTGGACTCTTACATTAAAATTATGTGCTCTAGCATTTTTATGGAATTGTTATTATGTATGGTATTTTTTATTGACTTTTCACCCTTAAGCAGTTTTTAAATATACAAATTTTTTTTTTACAGAAGCTGTGGTTAGGTACGCAGCCAAATTGAGCAGAAAGTAAAAGGCTCCCATGGACCTCCTGCCACCACGTATACGCAGAGCCCCGCTCTGTCGACGTGCTGGACCCGAGTCCTACATTTGTTACCACCAGTAAATCTACGCTGACCTCGCATTGTCGCCCAAAGCCCAGCGTTTACAGGCAGGTTCACTCTTGGTGATGGGTCTCGACAAACGTCCGATGACATGTAGCTGCCGCTATAGTATCGTACAGAATAGATTCACTGGCCCAGAAACCCTCTGTGCTCTGCCTGTGCATCCCCTGTAACCCTGACAACCAGTGGTCTTTTTACTCTCTCCAGAGTTTTGCATTTTCTCCAATGCCATAAGTTGGAAGCATACGGTAGGCAGCCTTATCAGAGTAACTTTTCTCATTTAGTTACATGCATTTAAGCTTCTTCCATGTCTTTTTATGGCTTGACAGCTCATTCCTTTTTATTATTACTATTATATTTTATTGATTCTGCTATTACAGTTGTCCTGATTTTTGCCCCTTTGCCCCTCTGGCCATCCCCGCACCATTGTTCATGTCTATGGGTCATGACTATAAGTTCTTTGGCTACTTCTGTACTTTCCTACACTGTACTTTACATCCCTATGACTACTCTGTAACTACCTATTTGTACTTCTTAATCCCCTCACCTCTTCACCCATTCTTCCACACTCCCCCTCCCATCTGGCAACCATCAAAATGCTCTCTATATCCATGATTCTGTCTCTGTTTTTCTTACTTGCTTAGTTTGTTTTTTTTAGATTCAATTGTTAATAAATTTGTATTTTTTACCATTTTAGTGTTCATAGTTTTGATCTTCTTTTTCTTAAATAAGTCCCTTTAACATGTCATATAATAACGGTTTGGTGTTGATGGACTCCTTTAGTTTTTTTGTTGTTGTTGTTGGGAAACTCTTTAACTTGATTTCTAAATGGTAGCTTTGCTGGGCAAAGCAATCTTGGCTGTTGGACCCTGCTTTTCATGATGTGGAATATTTCTTGCCAATCCCTTCTAGCCTGCAAAGTTTCTTTTGAGAAATCAGCTAACAGTCTTATGGGAGCTCCCCTGTAGGTAACTAACTGCTTTTCTCTTGCTGCTTCTAAGATTCTCTGTTTATCTTTAACCTTTGGCATTTCAATTATGATGTGTCTTAGAGTGGGCCTCTTTGTATCCATCTTGTTTGTTTTCTCTATGCTCCCTGGACTTGCATGTCTATTTCCTTCACCAAATTAAGGAAGTTTTCTTTCATTATTTTTTCAAATAGATTTCCAATTTCTTACTCTCTCTTTTCTCCTTCTAGCACCCCTATGATGCAAATGTTGGACTTCCTGAAGTTCTCCCAGAGGTTGCTTAAACTACCCTCAGTTTTTTGGATTCTTTTTTCCTCTTGTTTTTCTGATTGGTTGTTTTTTGCTTCCTTATGTTCCACATCATTAACTTGATTTTTGCCTTCACCCACTCCACTGCTGTTTCCCTGTAAATTGTTCTTTATTTCAATTAGTGAATCATTCATTCCTGACTGGGTCTTTTTTATGCTGCTAAGGTCCTCACTAAGTTCCTTGGGCATCCTTATAACCAGTATTTTGAACTCTGAATCTGATAGATTACTTATCTCCATTTCGTTCAGCTGTTTTTCTGGAGTTTTGATCTGTTCTTTCATTTGGGCCATGTTTCTTTGTCTCCTCATCTTAGCAGCCTCCCTGTGTTTGTATCTATGTATTAGGTAGAGCTGCTTTGACTCTGTGTCTTGGTGGTGTGGCCTAATGTGGTAGGTGTCCTATAGGGCTCAAGTGGCACAACCTCCCCTATCACCCAAGCTGGGTACTCAAGGGGCACCCTTCATGTGGGCTGAGTACACCCTCCTCTTGTAGTTGAGACTTGGTTGCTGTTGGCAGATCAATGGGAGGGACTTATCCAAGCCAATCAGCTGCAAGGATTGGCTGTGACCACCGACCACCAACCTCCACCCTCTGTGGAGGATCAGCTGTGCAGGGGCAGGGCGGTGGTGCTCTGATGTGATCTATAGGTACCCACTGGGTGTGCTTCCCCCTCAGGTTTCCCGGGTAGTGCAGGCCAAGGTCAGCCCCCACCTGTGTTCTGCCTGGGGCCACCATGCCTGAGCTATAAAGCCATCTGAGATGGCTGCTACTTGTGCTGGGCTTGGAGATTCCCAGGTGAAGCCAAGCTGTGAATTTAGGCTGGATGCTATTAGTGCCAGGCCTAGGGATCACAGAGGCCAGCTGTTGCTTGTTTGATAGGGTTTAGGAAGTTTTGAATCATGAGCCAAGACCAGCCATTCATAAGGAAAAGCTGCTTGCGTGGGCCCATAAATTGGGTGGGATGGACCCTTTGTGGATCTCCAAGGCAGGTCAGTGTTGGCCAGGTTGATGGAGTCTCGGATATGGCACCAGCTTGCTGGCTCTGTTGGGGGGAAGGTTTAGAAAAGGGACAATTGCCTCTGCTCGCCTTGATGCCAGACACTTCAGTTCCTCCCTACATATCACTGGTGCCTTTTGAGCCACGACCCCAGTGCTGGAGCTCAGAAGGAGTGAGTCTGAGTAGGTGAGTCTGTGTGTGGGTTAAGAGGAACTGCTTGGAGCTCCAGAAGTTTCTTCCACCAACTTGATCCCTTCTGGCTTTTGCAGCCAGAAGTTGTGGGAACTTATCTTCCTGGCACTGGAACCTTGGGCTGGGGGTCCTGGTTTGGGGCTGGGACTCCTCTCTCGTGAGATATCCCTCCTGAATTTTTATCCACCACATACGGGTGAGGGACCCACCCATTCCGCAATGCACCCCTCCTACCAGTCTGGATGGATGTGGTTTCTTTAATTCTGTGTTATTGGACTTCCATTCAAGTCTCTTTGTAATGGTTCTGAGTGATGGCTATTGGATATTTTAGTTGTAACTTTGATGTGGCTGTGTGAAGACACAAGCTGTCTGCCTATACCACCATCTTGACCAGAAGTCCCCGAGTGCTCATTTTTTTGTGGTGCTAAATCATATTCCATTGTCTAGATGGATCACAGTTTATTTATCCATTCACCTACTGGAGGACATCTTGGGAGCTTCCAAGTTTTGGCAACTAGAGACAAAGCCACTAAAAGCATCCATGTGCAGGTTTTTATGTGGACATAGTTTTCAGCTCATTCACATAAACACCCCAAAACTGTGATCACTGCATGATGTGGTCAAAGAAACTGCCAGCCTGTCTTGGAAAGTGGCTGTTACCATCTGCTTCCCACAGCAAAGGGTGACAGTCCTGTTGTTCCATGTGCTTGTCAGCACTGGGGGGTATTGGAATTTTGGATTTTCCCCAGTCTAATAGATGTGTAGCAGTATCTCATTGTTTTAATTTTTTAAGTTGTAATTCTCTAATAACATAAGACATATGCATCTTTCCGTACACTTACTTGCCATCTCTGTGTCTTCTTTGATGGGGTGCATAAATGATTTTCGTCAGAAATGCATCCTTTGGAAGCTGCCAGTTCTGAATCTTGGAGACCCTTCAAACGTGGACACCCACTGCACCACAGCAAAACCCCACGGTTAACCGCCCCACTGCCAGCCCTCTCAGAATGGGCAGCTCGTCAGGGCACGCACAAGGCCCTCAGCACCCCAGGGTCCTCCTGAACCCTCCCGCTTCATCGTTGGCATCCCACATTGTCAGCCATTTACTTCGGCAGGATCACGTGCTTCGCTTTCCAGAAAGCACGTGTCAAATAGCCCCAATCTGAATAACCCCAGTTTGTCACTCGTTCTTTAAAGTAAAAATGGTGCTTTGGAGGGGAAAGGACCCAGTCCAGCGCCCCAGTGCAGTGAGCACTCCGTGGTCCTCCTTGGGGTGCCCCTCCTGCATCTGTACGCAGCACACGTACCCCATGCACACCTTCCAATTCCTCACAAAGAGTATTCAAAAGGCACTGTACAGTCGCGATTCACTAACAGTAATTTTTATGCTATGTCATTGTACGTTCAAATGACCTTTGATTTCAATGGTGAGTGGGTGGCGGTGAGAAGGGCCCTGCGGATGCTACAGTTCCATGTAAACCCTTTGTTTCTGTGCGAAGGGGCTACCAGTTCTGTCCACTCCCGACTGCGCGCCATGCCACAGTGAATGGCAACCTACGCCTTAGTGTTACTGCACAAATACCTTCGAACTTTGGGCCTTCTACAGGAGTCTCGAGGATGCCTAGGATCTTAAGAACCAGCCTTTAAAAACTGCTGCTATTGTGTGTCTTTTTACTTACTGGCCGTAGAAGCCTTGAGGGATTGCAGGAACTTATACACCCTCATTCTAGACAAATGTATGGATGTAAAAACTTTGCAAACAGTTTTCAAGGTTCACGGACCACCGTGAAGCCACCCACAGGCCTCTAGATCATAGATAATAAGCCCTACTTAAGGTCCATGGATTTTCATTGGCCATCACTGTAGAATTTCCTACTGCAAAATTTTGAGAACCTTTAAACATGTAGAGTACCTATTTAAAAAAATAACACTCTAGTGTCCATAAATAATGTTTGCTGCGCACAATGTCATAAATAACTAAGAAGAAAATCATTTAAATAACAGTATTTCTACAACCAAGGTTCAGAAATGCAATTTCTCAAAAGTTTTTACTTCTGCCCCTTTAATTTCTTCCCTGTTAAGAAAAAATAAATTAACCATAAAGATCGTTTAAATTTTGGCATGCTTGACCTCGAATGAACTGGTTGGACGCTCAGTTCCCGATGAGTTCAGTTTTGTTGTCCCCATCACACACAAAGACAAGGACTATAAACACAGGCTTTCTACATTTCTACACGGCCGCCGATGAACTCAGCGGGGTAGCCCATGTGGTCGCAGCCTGGAGCCCGTTTCAAAGGTAACTCAGAACAGCATCCAAGTTGCTGCTGTAGCCTGGGCCCTACTGAAATCGTGGGCCATTATCGGTATCTTCAATTTTAAAAAACTGTCAGTTTGGCACACTTTTTACTCATACATATAGACACACATACTCACACCTTAATAGATGCATTTTCTGGGAAAAGGAAAGTAGCTTTTTAGTACCTCATTGCGCACAAACTGGGCTTTATGCACGGAAAGTTACTTTACGTGGATAATAAACCTAATGTAAAACAGTGATTTCTGGCAGCTAATTTACCTCTGTAGTTTAGAGAGGTGCCTTCTTCATAATGGTACCTTCTGATTCTACTTTCCCTGAGTTCAGTGATCAGTGTCAATTACTGCTGGTTTCCATAGAAACAAGACAACTAATGGTTTTAAAATCTTCATTCATGGACTAGTGTTACAAATAACGCAGAATTTAGAGCGAGAGCTTGCCAAAGACTTGATGCTTGAGACGGATGCCCCAAAATGTAACCCTTCAGGTGGTGTTCGGAGTTTGCCGCGTCGTTCTTACTAGTAAGGAACCCACGGGTGTAAACGCAGTGATGAGCAGTTCAGACACTGAGCGGAGATGAAGTGACCCAAAGGGATACTGAATGGATGAATAGCCCGAGGCGGCTCGTGGGCTGTGGTCGAAACCCAAGTTGTCGGTGCAGGTGCCACGGCGGGTCAGGGGCTTGTCGTCCTCATCAGTACTCCCTCTAAGTAAAATTTGGCATTCGGAAAAACTTCCTACATCCCTCCAAGAATTAAGAAGAAAGAAACCCTAATCAGGCTAAATTAATATTGCTAATTGCATGGCTTTAAAATGCATTCATGTCATTAAGTAGTGACGCCAATTGTTGATCCTTCAAAAGTAATTGCTTATTAAGCTGTTTCAGAACTTTCTGTATTTGTAATATAAATGTACTGTGTGGAACTCTTTTAATGGTTATTTTCTTCATGAATGCTATGGTTGTACATGAATAATGCATTTGCCATCCATTTATAGTACTTATTAATTAATCTAGCAATTAAAATACAGTTTCTAAGAGCAACACAAATCAGAGTTCCTGCAACCGGTGAGCTGGAGGCTTTCCTTATCTCCCCCCCTCCCTGCAAACCGCTGGCCAGGCCCGCACTGCGTTTCGTCAGCCCCACTAGGTGCAGTTGAAGTTGCACCCTCAATGGTAGGCTTCCTGATCCCCCTCCCCCCGATGGGACACAACAGCCCAGCACCGAACTTGCTCCTGACCGGTCCACGGGAAGAGGGACCACCTGGTCTGAAGACGCCCTCTCAAGGCGGAAGAACACCGGCCTTCCGGTCCTTTGGGCTCCATATACAGGTCTACGTGCGTTCACCAGAAAGCTTCACATTCTTCCCATCCCAGGACCAAACCTGCTGGGGTCCTCCGATGGGGCAGCACCTCACACTGTGTTGCGGGATACCATTTGCAGCCACCAGGTGCTTTATCTGTGACACTGAAGTTAATCCAAACCTCACTTGCCCTTGGAGTAGACCACGCCTCTGTGGGCAGGTTTGGCCTTAAGCAGAGCACTGGCCAGGGCTCTTAGGGGCCCCAGGGGGGCTACTTGTCCCGCATTTGTTAATGCCGGGAGTTTGCCATAGCTGGAGCCCACTGTTATCTTGCCTTTCAAAGGCAAGTTTAAAAAACCCCAGCAGGCCCAGCTGAAATATTTCCTTTCAATACAGCCAAGCTGCAGGCATAAAACACAATGGAACAAAGTAAAAGGCCTTTAGAACAGATCTTTGTCAAGCCACTGCATGTATTTCATAACATCAGCTACTGTTTTTCTCAATCGACATCATATAGGTCTCAGTTAATGAAAAGAGACATGAAGCAGATTGCGTCCAATAGATGCTGGACAGGAAAAAGAAAATGGACCATCCATCTGGGCCCCCCAGCTAAAGCAGCCAAGCCTCTGAATAGCAAAAGGACTAATGCATTTTTGCCGTTCTCCCTTCCAGCCATAAACCCAAGAGCAACATTGAAAGTGTTTTCTTTTCTAGGCGGCTCCCCCACCCTCTACCCACCCCACCCCACGGTGAAAGCCAGTCAGCAAGGATCAAAACCATTTCCTTTTAAATGAATCATGGCAATCCAATAAAGATGCAACACGCAGATTAGGTTCAAATCGATGACAACACCAAAGCCAGGATCAGCAGGCTGCAAGGAACAAAAACGGCTCACAGTCGGGGGTGCCTGTCCAATAATGAGCTGGGGGCTAAAAGCACCGAGTGCGTGCCGTGCTCTGGGCCAAGGCCCCGGGGCACCCCCAGCTCTGGCTTCCCTAAGAAACTCCGCGGTGTAGTTTGACTGTCCCGGCCTCACCTGCCCCAGATGGACCACGGCAGCTCAGCTGAGCTTTCGGAAGAGGGTCTTCAACCACACAGGGAATATCCAGGAAACACAGGCGGACAACGCTGATGCCAACCTCTAGGGATGTCCTCATAAATTGGGGACAGGGTTGATGTAAATGACTCAATTACTATGCATGATCATTTACAAAACTGAGAGCAACAAATAAACACATAAGACAAACAAACAAACAAAAACCCACAGACAGAAACAACAGTATGGTGGTTACGGGGAGGGAGGGTTGGGGGTAAAGGGTACAAGGGGCCAAATACATGGTGATGGGAGGAGACTTGACTTCGGGTGGTGGGCACACAGTGCAGTGTACAGATGGTGTATCACAGAACTGGGTACTTGACACCTACATAATTTTATTAATCACTGTCACCATAATAAACGTAATTTAAAAAATAGAACTCCGAAAAATAAATACAAAGAAAAACACTGTGTTCACTTGCCAACAATTACCTATCAATATCTGAGGGGGAAGGAACTATGTTCCTTTTTGCAAAGCAAAGGGATAAAATGCGGTTTTTATATCGCTATATATCTAACACACATGCTTTCATTCTTTGAAAATATTTAAGAGCATCAAGCAATCTGCTGGCCTCTCTGATTTCCTTTGACATCTCTTCCTGGTACTGGCTTCTGTTTTTTTCATATAACACTGGAAGTTAATTTTCATAGCAGCACAGCAAGGAAACAATGATGGTGCTTCATTCAGATGCTCAGATGAGACTGAAAGAGAAAAAAAATGAGCGGGCATCAATCAGAAAAATCACAGAGCGGGTTTCAGATGACCCGGGTGTCCCTTCCGGAGTCGCAGCAGCGAGGTCTCAGACGTCACACGGGCCATTTCTCCTCCGGCTGCTTTGGTTCCTTCACCAGCCACATCTTTTCGGACCAAAGAGAGAGCTTCCGACCGAGAGGAGAGCCGCCCAAGCCTTTCACGTCTGACCAAAAGCCCGTGCGTGGCTTCCGGACCTTCTCAGAATGTTTCACGTGCGATGAAGAGATCTGACAAGAGTTGATCTATCACAGGCTATTTTTCTTCTTTTACACCAAAAATATCTTATTAATGTGAGCCACCTTATTTAATCCACTACCTGCCAATAGCCCCCTTTAATGATTAGTCCAAAGGTCTAAAATAATAGCTGATAGTCAGCCGCTTATTAGGAAACTATGGACTCTGGAGGACACTCCTACTTCCCTTCAGATGCAACAGCCCATTGTGTGTCTGTGTCTATTCCCAGGGCTTACTGATCTCTGAATAGTCAGGGCACGCGACACTGTCTCCTCGGTGGGAGGACAGAACCAATTTGTTGCAAATGGAAAGAGCTTATCAGATCCAGACAGACCCCTGAAACACCTGTAGGATAATTTGGATTCACAGCAGTAATAAAATAGCAAACAAATTTCCCTCTCCTGAAAATGATAAATTACTGCATTTCATTGAGCAGACCTTTCCTTATCTGATTTGTTTTAAAAATGATAAATATATCTCCATAAATCTGAAGGCAAGCCACGAGTCACCAGCTCCCTAATTGAATCAGAGCTTATATGATTCAAAGAGATAAGAACACATTAAACAAATGAGGATATCTTACATGGCAGAAGTGGATATAAAATTCACCTTTGAAGAGTTCAGGCTGAAACATGGGCACTCAAAACCCATGAAGCATCACAATTAAGGTGTAACGAGTGCACACTGTCCCCGTTCAGGAACGAGACCCTGCTCGAAACGTCCATTTTCCTTCAGCAAATGCTCGGCCAGTTTTGTGATGTTTTCCTTCGAGGCCGACTGGTTGCTCACCCAGTTCCTTGCAGTTTAGAATGAAATCATTTGCCGGGAAACTTTCCTTTCTGCTCATGACCTTAGTGTTCCCAGGATGGGATATTAAATGTTCCGAGACCTTGATTTTCATCTTCTCAGGGGGGAAGCACGTCCTCCCGAACCTCCCCACCGCTCCCCATCAGCACCAGGCTGGCTCCCTGTCTCCTTCTGCACCTCCCTTGGGGTTCCCCGCCCCCGCTGCCCTCTCATCGAAACCTCTGCGGCCCTTCCTCTTAACTCCTTGTCGTTGCTTTCCGATTTCCCACTTTTTCTTCAGTTCTTCTCAAAGTGAGATGCTCACTCCCTCTCTGGCAATTTCTGAACAAACGTTGGCTTTGCAATTCTGCGTCTGGCCCGCTCCTCTGGACACAGGGCAGGCAGGACTCGCAAAGCTCACAGCCGAGGAGCACCAGACCCTGGTCTCTCCAGACAAGAGAAGAGGGAGCTCCCGGCTGATTGTCGTGAGCGGTGACACTAGTGCCATTTGGAATCAGGGATCCTCACCCGGTCCCTCAAGGCAGAAAAACGAAATCTGCTTTGGTGTCAGAGTGGTAGGCAATGGTTTCATTTGGTATCTGAAGACCTTTCAAAACAAAACAAAATCCCTTCATTTGAGGTAGCTTAAGTGAATACCACATGAAATTAGTGAATCCTTTCAGCTTATAAACATATTCATATATGTCTTTAACACAACTAATGGGAATCAAAAATGATGAGATAAAGAAATGTAAGTGTAAGTAAGCTGAGGCCGAGGGGCATTGTGGGAGGGGGGTTACTGCAGAGCAGCCGGAGATCTTATGAACTATGACCTCACGGTTCTTCCCGGAGCAAACTCTCCCGGGGCTTCCCATCGTGTTTAGACTAAAACCCAAACTTCTAATGAGCATCCGCAAGGCCCGGCACGATCTGGTCCTTGCCAGCATCTCCCGAATTATACTCACCGCTCCCCTTACCCCGTCACCCAAACGCTGACCCCAAGGCTTCCACTCGGGGCTGTTCTTTCTCTGCTGCTGGACTGTGGGCTCCTCGGAGACACCTTCCCCAGCTGTTCCACTAAAACAAAAAAAAAGGACCACTTTTTCTTACCATTCCCCCATCCCTTCGATGCTTTATTTTTTCCATAACACTGTAGAAAATAGTACCCGACACAAAATGTACTAACAAAAAGTGTTTGATAAATAAACGAATAGAACTAACAAGTTCATTTTAAGAGTAAAATGAAATAATGTATGAAGAGTACTGGGTACAGTGCCGGGCACATAACATCAGTAAGTGCGCAGAAGGTTACCTTCCATCGCAGCAGTGACCGAAGGAAACATAACATATAGCCAGGCCGCAATGACAGAAGAGGCTGCACTAACAAGCTCACGGGAGATTCGTGTATTGAACGTTTCTTTATGAGTGTCGCACAGACATCAGCAGCTGCGGCTCCTGCTTCACCAAGGAGCGAGCCTGACCACGAGAAGCCGGGCGAGCACCAGCGACCCGTGTCCTGGCAGCAGAGATGCTGCCGCCTGCGGGTCCTGCCCCCGGACGTCCGCAGGGAGCCTGTGGGTGGAGCCACGGAACTGCCGTGATGACGCTCCCAGGAGACGACGCTGAAGCCACCCGAAAGCAGAGCTGAGAAAACGCAGGTTGCCGGAAATCCCTTAGGTCCCCTCTCCCCAGGGTCCCCTACGTAAACCAGCCAGGACGCCCGAGATGCTAAGGTGAGCTTTGAGACCGGAGTCCCCATCTTGCGGGTGGCCGGCACCTGAATCAACCACTTCTCTTTCCCTCTCCAGTACTGGCTTTCCAGTGGGGGGCGGCCGCACCTGCGTTCCGTAACACTGTTACCACTTACTATTGGAATGTATTTTTTCCCACCAGACTATGAAGTTCCTCAGGCAAATGACCATGTACTTTTTTTTTGTTTACGACTCCAATCTCAGAACCAAGGGAAGTTCCCTGCCCACAGGAAGGGTGCGGTTAATCTTTTTGTTTGAATGAATGGAGGAGCAATTACATGCTGGGCAACACCTTCACAGAGGCAGTAATCAAACCCACAGAGAACATCCAGATAACACTCCAGCTCCAGGACCTGAAATAAGCATGAAATAAGCAAGCATTTAAACTTCCCTCATTCAGCTGTATTCATTGAGAAGCTGTTATACACAAAACCCGACGTTAAATGCAGCAGAACAAGAAAAGACAGACAGCAGCAGATGACCCCACAAACTCCAGACAAGGCCAAGAGCATCTGCCTGGTGGGCCATGAGGGAGCGCGTCAGCCCGAGGGGTCACAAGCCCACGTTCCGACACCTTGGAAAACTGTGCACAGTAACTGAACGGAGAAAAAAATGAAGCAAGTGGATATTGAGCTATAATGTAAATAAAGGAGAAATAATTTCCAATCCATAGATCACATTTAATTAAAAACATGTATGGTTTTAACGATTTTTGATGGTTATTCTCACATAGCAGGAAAAATAAAGTCATGCCGTTTCACTTAACCGTTATCGCCAAGGTGTATGTGACACCTTTGCTGAAGTGTAATCTTCTAACTAATCGAGTTCAACAACAAATTCCAGATCACGAAAATAAAACACAAAGATAAAATATGTTAGCTAACAAATCTAGAGATAAAATCTACAATGTAAGAGACACAAATATGTGGAAAATAATGATGATTTTAGGGCACCGAGAATTAAATCTTCATTCAGATATCATAACCTACTTGAAGCGAGAGAGAAGAATTTCAAACTATTTTTGTATGTTTATTTTCAAAAGCTTGCCACATCAGTTTATAGTACAGTAATGAATTTTAGTTTTCAAAATGTATGTATTGAAGTCTTGGTTTTGAAGCAAGTTACATCTGCAAAATTATTTGAGAAGTATGCATGAAATTTTTCCTTCAACTACGATAAAAACAGTTTTCTTTTATACTTATCAGTCATTTTTTCTAGGTGTGCAAAACTTGAGGAAGCTTTTTCCATTAATTACCTATTAATTATCTACTCCTAAGAACAAGAATTATCTTCTCATAAAATTAGAATTCACTTTTTAAACTGCTTTTATTAAATGTGCTCCCTAGCTAATTACTACAATCATTTTTTAAACTAGTTCTCTTTGAATTATCACATTATATTATGTTTATTTGGTAAATATGACGTAACTTATAAATGTATTCACTGGACCTAAACTGGAAGCTTCTCTAATGCACTTGGAGTTGACACTGCTGTGCGGACGAGCAGCTAACCGCCACCCCCAATTGCTCAACTTTGATGAATCAAAGTCTCCAATATAAAATAGCTCTTTTCTTTTCTTTTAAAGAACCACATTCTTCTGCTTCTCCATAGTTTAACTGACAACTGGCTCCCCACCTGACAGTGTACTTCTGGAATCAGTCCCACCAAAGATGCGTTCGGAACGCCAGAAAGAGGGAAAAATCCTTCCTGGAACCTCGGTGAGGCCCGTGCTTGGTCGTGAGCCGTGTGCCGGCGCTCCAGTCAACAGAGGGCCACATGTGCGGTGGTCCCGTCGACCACCACACCGGGGCTGAAAAACTGCTGCCGCCTGGCGACATCGCCGCTGTCCCGAAGTCCTAGCTCGACGGCGCACGGCTCAAGCATTTGTCAGATGCTGGTGTCAACAGACCCCCTGCACGGCGGTCACAGAAAAGCACCGCGCGCGCAGCTACGCACAGCGCGCAGGACTCGATAATAAACGACTACGGTGCTGACTTAGGTGTGCACTGGGCTACACCTTCATTGGTATTTTAGGGTGTGCTCATTCTACTTATTTTTAAACAGCCCTCCGTAAGGCCGTGCTGTGTTACGCTGGCAGCAGCCTCGTACGTTTTATGTTGACCACGCCTCTCGATTGCACCGTCTTCGGTTGTGCTTAATTTAACCTCGCGCTGTTTCATCCATCGTGGCCCCCAAGCGTACAAAATCCACGGCGAATGTTGCCAGTGAGAGGCCATGCTGAGTGGCTGAACTAGAAGCAAACCTGAACGTGATTTAGGACCACGAAGGTGGGAAATCAGAGATGGTCACTGCTTGCCGGTCGGGATAGGACAAGTCATGCGGGGCTCGGTAAGCCCTTCCTTCCCAGGTTTGAAGGCGTTTACAGGTGAGCTCATTCGGTGGGTGCGTCTGAGGCTGCAGGGAGGCTCCCCGTTAAAACTCCCTCGCACGTGCTTCGCCTAAGATGGACATTTCCTCCAAACCCAGGCATTTAGCAAGTCCGGGCTCTTTCTACTGAGACTTCCTTGCCTCCTGCAGACCTTACGGAAGGGAGTCCAAGTTGACTCCCTTCTGGCTGTCTCCGCGGTGTGGCCACATCTGACAAGGAAGCGCTCAAGCGTCCTTGACTCAACACGCTCTTGGGCTGCTGCCCACACCAGGCCGCTGGCTGCTCTGGCTCTTTCAGCCAAGCAGCCAAGTCAACTCTTCCCTTGCCTTTGCTTCAGGGTCTCCCAGTGTTCTCCAGGAGGCCCCTCAAAGCCTCCCTTCACCGAGGTGGGGGTCAGTGTGAGTCCGCCCTCCCCTCTCCCGGCCCGGAGATGGGTCGGGGCCTCCGGGTGCCACGGCTGCTCCTGCTGCAGAAATCTACTCACCAGTTCCCTCTTCACAGAAGCCTCTGTCAGGCCCCTTGTGAAAATCTCTGATCTTGCTAAGAGTCTAAGAGTTTGGGGAATAACGCCCTTCCTTTCAGACACTCTGCATATTTTGGTGGGGGTGGGGAGGTCTTATCTTCCGATACGCTGGTACCTTGATACCCATCGCCCTGCAACCTCACATGAAACCCTGCTAGTCCTTCTGGCGAGTTAGAGGAACAGCTCAGTCACTCCATATGGGGGCGAATGGAAAAAATAAGCAAACAAAAAAATATTGACCTCTGATCTGTATAATTATTTTCACCCCTGAGCTTTTGGGATACTTCAGCTCTTCAACATGTTTTCACTGTATTTGTACCTCTGTACAGTCCTATAACATGGAACCCATTTTCCAGCTCCTTCCTCGGCGATTTGCATTAGAGGAAAAAGGACGTTAAGCCCACTGACATCTAAGTCTTGGGGCTGCCACTGAGTTTATCTGCTTTCAATTATGCATCACGTGAGAGCAGCAGCGCTGCGTTGTGAACTAAGTAGCTTTGATTCTCCATTAAGTGTGAATTCGAAGTTCAACCATAGATACAGCCAGACATGCAGAGGCGAAATGTAACAGGGGCCCTGAGAACAACCGGGTTTCGCTTCAATAGCTGCGGATTCAGCTTTGACGCTCCATTCTGTGCAGCGAGTAGTGACCATTATAACTAAGAATTAAAATGGAAAATGAACTGGGGTGTCACCAACAATATTTGTTGTAGCCAGTAATTATTTATTTATTTGGGGAGTTGTTTGTCTCCTGTCTGTATCACCAAAATGCGTTTGCAAAGAGGGCAGACATGGTGTCTTTCTCATTCATCATGTGTCTCCAAGTAACTGGAAGAATAATGT
Organism: Anoura caudifer; assembly: GCA_004027475.1. Lineage (NCBI taxonomy): Eukaryota > Metazoa > Chordata > Mammalia > Chiroptera > Phyllostomidae > Anoura > Anoura caudifer. The sequence continues at coordinate 54,136 of PVKU01006974.1, forward strand.
CCAGGAGAGTAAGCATTTGATAAATATTTGATTGATTGAAATGGGTTGAAGACTAGATGAATAAATTAATAAAAAAGAAATTTTTGAATGAATACTGGAATTAATTATAGAATGAAGACAATCTTTTCTGCTTTCTAGACTAACTCATCTAGACACTGATTTTTTTTTTTACTATAATCTTAGAACTTTTAAATGTTTAATTTATTCCCAGGGCTTAAAAACCAGATTTCACTATAAATAAAAGAGAAAACAGCAACGAAATGAAATTTTAAAAAATATTCCATTCATTTTAACTAGAAGATAAAATTTAGGGAATAATAATGCCAGGGATCAGGCATGGGTACGTGACTTGTTCTTTTACGGCTGCTGTTAGAACAAGGTATTACAAGCCAGGGGTTTAACACAACAGACCTTATTGTCTCACATTTCTGGAGACTAGAAATCCAAACTCAAGGTGTGGGAAGAGTTGGTCCCCCCGGAGGCTCTGAAGGGAGAATCTGTCCCACGCCATCTGTCCCTACGTCCTGGTAGCGATGGGGGCTCTTAGTGTTCCTGGGCTTGAAATTACCTAACTCCAACCTCTACCTCCATCCTTCTGCGCCCTCTCTCTGCATCAAACTTCCTCTTTCTCTAACATAAAGACGCCAATCGTTGGATTTAGAGCCCACCCTAAATCCAGGATGACCTCACTTAAGATCCTTCATTTAATTACATCCACAAAGACCCTGTTTGCAAATAAAGTCACAACCCCTCCTGGTTGCGGGGATTTAGGAGTTGGACGTATCTTTCTGTGAGATGCAATTCAACCCAGTACAGTAACTTTCAGGCACTGGCCAAAGGAAGCTGATAATAACCCCCTTCTGAACTATAAGCCACTTTTTCCAAAGTGCTGGGATCTTCCCCATGGAGGTTCAGGTGCGTTCTAATCCCAGACAAACCCGGACATGGTGGGGTCCTTCCTGTCCATCTGGGTCCCGCCTGGGAGCTCCTGCCTCACCTGGGTGGTGACCACGCGCCTTCCCACCGCAAGGCCACGTCCTGCCTGCTCTCAGCATGAGCTACCACTCTGGGTGCCGTACGATTGTGGCAGCGGGGACCGTCACAGCGGGGACTGCCACCCGCCCACCTCTCCGCTGACCTGGTTTCTGGGAGTGCCGACCCGGACTGGTCTGTAGCTCGTAGAGGAACAGCGTGTGAGTGTAAGAATCCCGGGACCTAAGTTCAGAAGATCCGGGTCTGACCTTCAGGCAGCGCAGCTCCGGGAGATCTGCTGACCCTCCAGCGTGGACCCAGGATGACGTGAAGCTGGGGTGACCCACCAGGGTGGCGCACACCGGACCATCACTCGCCTTACCGGAGTGGACCGTGCTCGTCGGCACGTGGGGAGCTTTCAACCCCCTCCCTTGGTCTCTGTTCTGTCCCCTCTCCCTCCTCATAGAAACCTCTGCCTCCCCGGAGAGGGGGGGACGGGCTCTGAGACGAGAGTCCCCACCTTCCCGGTGGCTGACATGTGAATAAACCGCCTCCCTCTCCATCAACACCTGCCTCTCGGGCGCTGGCTTTCATAGCGGCGGACCGCGGGACCTGCGTTCGGTTACACCGCCTCCTTTAGCATCCTGCCCCCATCACATCAGCGGCCCAGACACTGAGCTTCCTCATCTGCAGCTTCTTCTCTGCTCACTGTGCTGCCTGTGGTCCAACACAGAGGACACATTTCGCACTAGGTGTGCAAACCCTATCCGTGCCCCATGCTCAGGAAAAATCACGACATCTTGTGTATCCACTGCCTAAAAAGCAACATCCCATGCTGAAGTTTCTTCTTCACTGAGCTAGGAAGTTGCCCGGAACTCCACATTACAGGCACTTGATCATTAATGCCCTCTTTAAGAGAAGTGCTTAGATCACATCCTGCTGAGAGGGAGGAGCTGGAGGCTCCCGCGGAGCAACAGGAGGGGCCAGGTGGCACAGACCCGGGAAATGAGCCAGGCCGCAGACTAGGGCCTGCCTGCCCCCTGGGCTCTCTCCTGACCTGCCTGCAGTCCGCTCCTTCCCACCAGCCGTCCTGCGGGTGCCGCCCCCCCTTACCCCACCCCTGAGGGCAGCAGTGCAGCGGGAGGACGCCACACTTACCCAACAGCACGGTTGGGAGCGCCCTGCCCCCAGTGCAGTGCCGCAGGCCCTGTAGAAGTCGGGAAGACCAAATGGCTCTGGCGGTCTTTGAGACACAGGCTTTCCAACGGATAGGAAACTAAACGGCACGTGGGCAGGCGCTGTGTTCTTCCGGAAAATACACTGAGCCTGACAGGGGACACCAGGCATTCTGCCCCAGGTAAGCCACCGACCCGCTTTGTGAGCTCGGGCTGCTGGGAACCTGGTCTCCTGCACCCGCATAAGCCAGCACCGAGACTGGATGTGTCTGAACACCACAAGGGCACGGCTGTGGCTATGAGGCAGGGTTCCACGTCACCACCACCACAAGGGCACGGCTGTGGCTATGAGGCAGGGTTCCACGTCACCACAAGAAAAGCCGGGTGAAGCAGAGAGGAGCTGGACCTGCACAGTAGAGCCCCGCGTCACAGCGGCCTGCATGCTGACCCCGCTGTGGGAGGCATGGTCCATCTCCAATTGAAAGGAGAACCTTGTATACATTAAAGAGAAAGCAGAGGTCACGCATGCTGGTGGTCTGACGGATTTTTAAAAGTCATCATTTCAAATCAAATTCCAACTGCTCTGGAAAAGTTAGAAACTCTTCAGTACTGAGTGTGCATTTCCATGAAGCTGTAGTGACCGGGGCTGAATGCAGCGGCCCAGGTCCCAGGTTCCAGGGGATTCCCAGTTTTGCTGCAGTCCCTACCTCCCCCTCTGTGTCTCTGAGGCTGGGCCTGAAATTTGGGGGCTAATCCTGTGCTGCTTTGCCTGGGAGGCGTGCTTCAGGCATTTACAACACACCTCCAGCCCCTACAGATGGGCAAACCTGAGGTTTGCCGGCTATGGCGTGACACATGCCAGGGCTCGTCCGAATGAAGGCTCGTCTCTCTCGGCCTGTTCTGGGAAGAACGGACCCTGTAGAAGCTAGACTTCTTGATGGAGAACGGACTTCGATGGCAAGTCTCAGCGCGCAGCCTCTCCACCGAACTGTGGACCTGCGGGCAGCGAACACGTAGCCTTTTGCTGGCCCACTTCCTAGGGTCCCTGGCTCGGCAAAATCCTCTCCAGAAAGACTGGACAGTGACTCTCCAGCAATGACAGTGGGGGCTGGGTACCAATACGAACTGAGCCTTTCCTTACTCGTGTAGCCTCTTCAGCCTGAGCCTCTCCCCATCATTGCTCCAGATGCCACCAACATAGAAAGACCCCCGAAGCACTTGCTCTTGGGAAATACAACTGGCAGCGCTTACGGGAGCAGGCAAGGTGGGTTCACAGTGTGTGAGCACACAAGACATAGTTTATTCTTGCATTATTATTTATTTAATATTGTATTACTTATTTGTGTCATTTGTCTTCATGTTATTATTATTGCCATTATTTCGTGTTCTTACTCATGATTTACCTTTTAGGTGATGACAGCTAATAATTTAGCCTGCTTTGCCCACCCCTGTATTGACCCTGCCTTAACCTGAGACTGCCATTCCCACGGCAGACTGGGTAGGAGCACATTTTAGGCTTTTGCAGACTTTGCTCGAACAGGCAACATTGATCTGTTTGCCACACCACACCTCAAGCTGACTGAAGATAAAATTTCGTAGATGAAAAACAAATCAAATCAATGTTTAACTGTTCCTTAGCTAAACCTTGCTAATAGCAGGCTTTTTACATGTTTTCCAGCTCCCTTGGTTGCTTTTACTTTCCTACGCCATGGGAAAAGCAAAAATGAAATTCCACAATCGTGACTCAATGAAGCCCATTCCCCTCCCCACATGAAAAAAGAGAAATGGGTGGGCGCGGAGCCTGTCATCCGGATGTAGCATGTGGGGATAACCGGGTGCAATATAATCGGTGTTTCGAGAACCAGCGAGTCACCATCAAAGGAATGGTGCTTCCCCTCTCTTTGTGCGAACATCTCAGGTACTTAGAACGGTGTGCACGTGTAAGTTACGAAGTTTCCAAGGTGGCGGCGATGGTTAGAACCACATTTTGTTTGCACAAATTGCGTGATGAAGTAAGACAGTCGTCTAAATGGACTATTTTAATGATTTGTACAGCTGGATCTTCAACTGATGGAGAGATTATTAGTTTCATAACCTGATAGCAGCATAGGTCAAAAAACTGAGACTTTTAAAACCGCTGAAGTGGTTGCTGGCTCCATCAATATCCCTTTAACCTTTGCTGGGAAAGCAACATGATTCGTCACCATCTGGAGAGTTTCCATCAGAATCAGCCTTTCCCCCGAGACTTCAGGCTCCTGGATGTACCCGACTCTCTCTCCCGTCAATTCCAAATAAACTTTGCTGATAAGAGAGACCATAAAGAGGATCTCGTTTGGCTGTGGTCATCAAAAATTCCAGCGTGGTCCACAAACTCCTGACTCAAACATCAACCAATCACAGTAGCTCCCCACTGGTTAAGCTGTCATTGCATAAATTTTAGTTTGTCCATGTGTCGAACTCCAAACACAAAATATGTGCAGCCCAGGTTTTATTTATTATTTTAAAAAGCAGGAAACAACGACCAAACTCTAGTTAGTGCTGCACGGGGGTAGGGGTGAGGTCTGAAGACGAATCTTAAGAACATCAAAAAGTAAGATGGATGGGTGTATGGCTGGATGGGTGATGGGTGCAAATGCAGCAAAACACTGACGGCAGAATCTAGGTAGTGGGTACGTCAAGTCTTCAATTTTCTGTGTGTGTAAAAATGACCATCATAGGTACATTCACACAATGGAATTCTATGCAGCAGAAAGAAGGAAGGAGCTCCTACCCTTTGCAACAGCATGGATGGAACCGGAGAGCATCATGCTAAGCGAAATAAGCCAGGAAGTAAAAGACAAATACCATATGATCTCACCTTTAACAGGAACCTAACCAACAAAACAAACAAACAAGCAAAATATAACCAAAGACACTGAAATAGAGAACAGACTGACAGTCACCAGAGGGGAGAGGGGAGGGAAGATCAGGGGAAAAGGGGAAGGGTTTACAGGAACATGTATGAAGGACACATGGACAAAAACTAGGGGGTAGAAATGGGAGGGAGGTGGGGAGGGCTGGGGTGGTGGGGTGGGATGGGAGTAAAAGAGAGAAAACTGTACAAGAACAACAATTAAAATAAATTTTTAAAAAAAGAAAATTTGAAAAAAATAAAATAAAATTTTAAAAAATGACCATCATAAAATCTGAAAGGAAAAGTTCACCTGAAGTGACGTATTAAAATAATCACCGAAGCCACACAGCCACTGACCAATCAGAACAAACTTGGCAGTTTACACCAGCAGGAGCAGGCTGGGGGTCTCCACTGAACCAGTCCACACTCGGAGGAGTGAGAGGTGTCACTGTGCAACCTTGGCCTTGGCCACTGGGCGCCAACACTGTCCGGGGCGGGGGGTGGGGGGCGGTCAAGCTTCGCACACCAACGTGGTCCAAAGTGAAATTGACACCATCTGAGGGTGGTAGCTGGGGTTCTGCAGAGAAGTAGGATGAGCAGTGCCTATGTAGGTTTATTTATAAGAGCACATATACTACAGGAATTGGCTCACATGCTTATCAAGGCCAAGAAGCCCCAGTCTGCCGTCCAGGCTGCGGAACCGGGAGAGTCAGTGGTAGAACTCTGTCCAAGTCCAAAGGCCTGAAAATCCAGGGGCTGAGTGCGCTGAGTCTGCTTTGAGTCCAAAAGCAGAGAAACGGGAGCACTAACGTCTGAGAACAGGAGGACGTGGACACCCAGCTCCAACCGAGCAAATTCCGTCTCCCTCCACCTCCGGGCTCCACTCAGCCCTCAACCCCCTGGGTGGCGCCCACCGCAGAGGGACAGGAGTCTTCTTCACTCAGTGGCCGGTTCCGAGGCCTGGCTCTTCCAGGGCCATCCTCCCAGACTCGCCCAGAAATCACGTCACACCAGCTGCTGCGCATCCCTCCAGCCAGTCATGTTGACGCGCTAAATCAACTACCACAGAGGAAAGAAATTCTCCATGTGCAGTCTCTCCTCCAAGCCCCCAGTTACCGTTAGCAGAACAGAAACCACTTTGGTCAGGTTTTTAACTTCACTGTGATCTGATTATTTAAATGTTCCTTGAGGACGGTGAAGCTTATTCGTAGAAAATTCATGTTAAGCCTCAGACTCCTCAGTCCTCTCTCCCTCTCGCTGGCTCCTCTCCAAAGCAGCATCTCACTGTGCGTGCCTGAGGGAAGGAGCTGCGTGCTCCCTCCCCCCTCCCCCCGCACCCCGGAGGGGACGCGAGCTGCGAGGCATCTCTCCGACCACCACGGCCCTCCGGCCCTGGCTCCTAGGCGGCGGGACCTAGCGCACTGCTGGCTGCTTCCCTGGTGTTCACAGCTGACCCCACAGCTGTGACAGCTCAGCCTCTCGGCTCTGCCTGGTCAGGGCTCCCGACGGTTCTCCGTGCCAACGGCCCCACCGTGGCTTCCAGCTGCCCGCAAACCCCGCAGCAGAGTCTGCAGCGACTGCTGGGTTTCACCTCTGCACGTAGGAACTAATCACTGCCCAACAAAGGTCAAGTTCAAGGCCTCCTCTCACCTAAGCAAACAGCACTGCCTTCACTAAGAGGTAGCGATGCACTGGCACCCAGGCAGGTAGAACCCCCTGTGTGCAGACCACCTTCCCATGGCTCCCCCTTTACAGCACACACCCCCTTCTCCAGTCTTCAGGTTCGGAGGGAGGACTAGGGAGCCGCACACTCTGTTACCTCCTTCGATCTTTTCTCCCTCCGCAGTCAGGGCATATGAGTTTGCTGTCATGCTGTAACAAATCACCACAGACAAAGTGGCTTCAAACAACACCTGTTAAACACCTCACAACTTTACAAGACTAGGACTCTGGGATGGGGGGGGCACAGTGTGGCTGGGTGGGGTCTGCGGCTCAGGGTCTCACAAGGACTAAAAGAAAGTACGGCTGGGCTGCCTTCCTCCCCGGAGGCTATAGGGCAGGGGTATCCAACCTCTGGGCATCTCTGGGCCACCCTGGGAGAAGAACAATTGTCTTGGGCCACACATTAAATACATTGCAACACATAATTATCAACAAATCTCATAACATTTTAAGTAAATTTATGATTTTCTGTTGGGCCGCGTTCACAGCCACCCTGAGCCTCATGTGGCCCGGGGACCGCCGGTTGGACACCACTGCTTTAGGGGAAAATCCACCTCCAATTCTCTCCGCTCACTCACCAAATTCAGTCCCTTCTGGGTGTAGGACCGAGTCCCCCTCCTTGCAGGCTGTCATCGGGGAGGAGTCCCTGCGACCTCCTGCCGGTGACAGCACGTGTACCTGCCACCCTTCGGATCTTGTTCCCTTCTGCTGCACGCAGGGCTCCCAGATGGACCTTGAACCCGCAGGGATAATCCAGGATGTCTCCCCCTTTTACAGTCCTTAACATGTTCGCATTGCCAGGGACGCCTGTTTGCACACCTTTGGCAGCAGAGGGTGTTCTGACTACTATGGGGGGGTAGTAATTTTCCTCTTCCGCTGAGGACCTCTCTTGGGTGAACACACTTTGATAATGAACCATGCCCACCACTGATACACAACAGTACACAGAAGCCAAGTAACTGGGGCAGCAGGCGGGGCCTACAGCACAGAAAAGTGGTGCGAGGCTCTGAGACCTGAAGGCCTGGCTTTCCTTCCACAGCCTGACTGTTCAGTGTTCAGGGGTACGTCACACAGACAATATGCTGACAAGTCTGTCCACATCCTCTCTCGTTCAGATGTGGTGTCATTTTTCAGTTCCAATGGCACCCTGGAGAGGGAACCAAGAAACTAGCGATGTCTGTTTCAAACCCGCTGATGCGAGACCAGTGCAGTTCAACAGCACGGGCCCACGGCCCGCACCGACTCCTCGGGTCCCCGCCTCACCGGCATGGAGGGACCTCAAAGGCCTCTGTCTGTGAAAAGATGTAAGGAGAAGGAAAAGGAGTCTTTATCGGGAGGGCAGGAGAGTTTGACACACATCCAACCGCGGGCTTCCTCAGTTTGCCCTGACTTACCAGAGAGGCCTGCCATCCACCCGGGGAGGCTGGGTTCCGGAGCCTTCACCCCTAACCTATTTTATCATATTAGAGGCGTCAGGCAATATGTAGAAGAATGCGACCCATTTAGACAGTACGGAAAAAGATGCCATTTGCTCTCATTCATTATAATAGGGATTTAAAAGGATGCTCACGAGCCATTTAGAAACCATCAGTGAGTTGAGCAGAACAAGTGGTTTTGCATAAGATCTACCCTTAAATCATTTATGCCTCGTTGCACCATTAAAAGCAAATATATATATATATGCATACATATGTTTACATATGTTTATAACCGCAAGAAGTGCAACAATTAACTTCCCAGGAAAACAATTTCCCCACTCTCGGAAGGCTTGCTGGGGTCAGCAGGACCACTTTTACTCCAAGTCGCAATCCCGCTGAGGCACCTCAGCGCGTTGTCCGCCGGCCAGGGGACAGGGGAGTGGAACCTGCTTGCACCCTTTGCAGCGGTCCCCGCTGACCGCATGTTAACCGACGCTGGCGCTGTGTCCAGCGGGAGAGAAGCTGCCCCAGCCAATGTGAGGCAAGGACACCGAACACAGAGCAGGAGCAAAAGAAAGGGGCCACTTTGTGCAGCGGGCTGGTCTGCAGCTTCGGGGACCTTCAAGCCAGGGCCGGCCTCCTGCTCACTGGGTTGTCTTTGCGTGTGTGGAAGTTCACAGTAAAAAGGGACTCGATCTCCCACACCCTGCGGGCTGACCGCAGAGTCACGGTCTGGGATCTCTTCACGGCGTGTGGACACAGGGGCTGAAAACTTCAGCGAAGGCGCTGCGCCGAGCACCAAGCACGACTCCTTCTGAGAAGGCAGAGACCCTAGCCATGGAAGCTCTCAAAACCACCCGGGACGCTGCCAGGACCCTACTTTGGAGTTCATGGGCTCACCTGATGAACCAAGGGTACAGAAGGTATCGATGGTCCGTGAGAATTCCCACGAGACCACACACAGCTACATAACATCATTTTCAACGACCACTATTACAGCTTTTGTCAATACATCAAAATTGTTTATTGAAATAGTAATTGTAGGAAGTTAGAGTGTACATATGTGAGGTCGATGGACCCACACAGTGATCGGAAGAAGCAGCCGCTGTGGTTGTCCTGTGTCACAGGCACGGAAACCAAGTGGCGGCAAGGTTGGGCTCTTCCCCCGGATCCCACGGCCGCTGCCAGCCCAGGTCCCACTCGGGAGCCTTGCCCCTGAACTCTGTGCTGCCCGTGTCCCCGTGGCCTGCCTTCCCGCTGTCCGTGTCCCCGTGGCCTGCCTTCCCTGCCTGGCAGCCACCTCCCTGAGGGCCTGGGCCGCTGTTACACATCTCTCGTCCCCAGCGACCGACATATAACAGATTCTTAGAAAATGCTAAATAAATGTCACATGAACAGCCCCACGGCTTGTCCAGCCCACTCTGGTGAAGTGTACCTCCTTAGGGTCATAGACAAAGATTCGTTCATTTAGAAAACACGGATTAACTGGTCAAGTGGGCAGGACCTCTCCTTGAACTGGCTGTAGAGCGTCGGTCACTGGCCCTTACAAGCTCCCAGAGGCCAATCCGACAAACTCAGACGCCAGACTTTCCCCGTTTCGGTATCATTCTACCATGTAAAACATCAGTTACTGACCAAGCTTATTTACTTTTCTATTAAAACAGCTAAGACCTACATAGTCACTGGCTCACAAGTATGACTGTTTTCTGTAGCACCCAATGGGAGATGAATTTTGCGTGGAAATTCAAACAGAGGAGCACACGCAGGAAAAGATCGGATCCCCCAGACACTCCCTCTAAGGCGCTTCTCTCCCAGACATAACGGCCCTGGACGAGTCAGGATGCGGCTCGGTTTGCACTTGCACTTGCACACAATGCACTTGCACACAATGCACTTGCACACAATGCACTTGCACACAATGCACTTGCACACAGCCTTGCTCCCAAATCAGGAGGCTGCGTGAGCTCTTGGAGGCCTGGGCCACGGAAACGAGCTTCGGCCCCACAACGAACTGAGACCAGGGCGCCGGTCGGGCGCTGCAGCCCCACAAAGGCCACAGGTAGCTGCTGCGGGGTCTCCGGGTCCAGCCCTCCCTCCCGCCCCCCACCATGCGTTCCCTGTCCTGAGGGCCTCCCCACTTCTCACAGACTCTGGGGGCCTGGAACTTCCTATCCATAAAGCCCCTGTTAGGACGGCCGGGGCCGAGTCATCCGCTAAGGTGCTCAATCTCCGAGGCACCTGCCAGCCTGCTCGGCTGTCGCTTGAGTGGGAAATAAAAAAGAGTGTATCATGGGATTAATACAGACTAAAATTTCTCCACTAGTAACACCAGTAATAATGCTAGGTAAAAACCTGTGGTTGCCAAGCATGGACTCTATTGTCAGTAAATTAAAACAAACAGGACAAACCAAAAAACAAAAAGAGAAAAAAGAGAATGAACAGTGAGGAGGAATAAGAAGGCAGATACATGAATGAGGCATTTCAAAAAATAAAAATAAAACTGCAACGAATAACATTTAATGCAACAAGGATTATATATTACGCTTCCCAGTAATGGTTTCGAGAAAAATGCAGCTTTGTGTCAGAAGTTACTAGCAGTACGTACAAGCTGCATACCACATCTCTTCAGCAAGTCTCGGGCGGTAGCGGATCTTACAGACACTTGGCAATCAGTATCTCCGCCCCACCTACCACGGCCACAGAAGATGCCTCCTTCTCAGTTCCAGGTTCTTTAGTAAGAAAGGGAGTCTGTTTGGAAGTGGTGACTCCCACCCAGTCCCCTACATGGTGGTCCCGTCGGTCCACCTTCTGCGGCCAAACACCGCACCTCCCACACACTGATCCCAGTTCCCCGGCCCAAGTTCCAGCTCATCTCAACCATCTTTCCTCCCTCAGAGCAAAGCACTTCTGAGGCCTTGGAAATCCCTGGAGACCAAACGGCCCAAACCAGCTTCACACCGAGGAAGGAAACAGTTGGCTCGTAGTCCTGTAAATCCAAAAGACGTTCCGCTCAGGAGAAGCATCAGCCAGCAGCCCCATGCGTCACAGAAGCCCGGGTCTCCGCGTGCGGCTCTGCCGCCAGGGGCACTCACTCCATCCTCAGACTCGCCCAAGCGCTCGCGGCTCCGCTCTGGTGGGAGCAAGGGCCACAGCAGCTCTGAACTGGCATCCCCACACCGTGTGACCACAGAGGAGAGAACGCCTCTGCGTTCCGGAAACATCGGCCACCATCTCCTGGCATCTCGCAAACTCTAACTAGTTTGCTGCCAACTTCTGAACAGACCAGAAGAATGGAATTCATTGATTGGGGCCAGTCACTCACGGTTGAAGGCTGTGACTTGGAGTAGACACTCGGCTGTTGTTAGGGGACACTCGGGACCCCAAACCGAAACTGAGCTGTTCTTAAATGAGAGGGCTGGATGCCCAGTGAGAAGAGCAACAACAACGCCACAAATGCCGACGACTCTGTGCACATGACATTTTAGAAGCGTAAAAACGGTAAAGGGAGGAACGGTAACGATAGCCTGACGGTGAATGAGATTCGGAAGGGGCCGCAAGGCCCGTGAAACGGGACAACGTCAGGGAAGAGTTAACTCAGACTACCTCACCCACCAGCAGCTGCCATCTCAGGAAAGCACCCCAGCCCCCACCTTCCCGGTCTCGTACACCTACGAGAAATGCGTGACACCGTTTTCCTCATCATCACCGAAGTCAAGCGATTTTGAAAGAGCACTTATTAAAAGCTATAAAAATTGAAATAAAACTGCGATCTTCAGAAAACATTTCAACATGCATTAATCTAATGGCAAGCCTTCTAAAAAGCAGATGGTAATAAATAATGTAGACATGCTTAGTCTTCCAAAGCACGAGAGGGAAAACAGTCAGACCCACCCCGGGTGGGACGCAAATCTACCGATGGAGACAGACTGCACCTCGCTCCGAGAGAGCTGTTGGAGCCCTACTGTGCATCAGTGCTCACGGCCCCGCAACACGGCTTTGCCGCCGCGCCGCCGCTCAAAACACGAAAAATCACAGACCTCGCAGCGTTTAGAATCCGTGGTTTGCTGCTGGTGCATTAGAAGAAAACATTTTATCGGATCAGAAAACCCACCCACAGTCAGTCATTTCCAAATCAGAAAGCTGCGACACTTTCCCGCAGGGGGAGAGGGGAGGAGGGGGGGGGCTGGTGTTGCCCCAGTGAACCCTGAGTCGCCGGCGCCCCCGGGACCGGCTTACAGCCATGTCCGTCACACGGCTCAGCTCCGTTCTTACCTCGGAAACCGGCAATCTCACCCACAGGCCTGAAGAGTTCAAGATTCAAGAGTGTAACGCTGAGCCTGCTACTCGCAATTTCGTATCGACGCAAGAAACTATGGACTCAAAAATACATGACGCTGCCTACAGAGGTGTTTCAACTCACTCGTTTATTTCATAGACAAATGACAGAACACATGTGCCTGCCAAGTGCTCCGACAGGACTGTCCGCCGCGAGTGATACACTTTAGCAAAGGACAGTGCAGACGCTGCTGTCTGGGTTTGTAACCGAAGTGAGACGTGGGCCAGGTCTGTGGGCTCACAGACAAAGAGAACCCAATCCAGAGGGGCCAGGTCTGGGGTCGAAGGGGGGAGGGGTGCAAAGAATGGGGGGGCCCGGAAAATGCACGGAACTCGAGCAATCAAAGCAGGTGCATTCAAGCGCCTTTGCTCCTAGTTCACGGAAACAGGTTCTTCCCAAAGCCGCCTCTCCAGACCTGAAGGCAGACAGTGGGCAACTGCCCCCAGCCCTACGCTGGGGACCACCGCCTGTCCCAGGGTGCCGCGCAGAGCATGTGTGTTCACAGGACGCCCCCTGTCACCCCCGGAGCGTCCTGCTTTGGGTGGCACTTGCAGAGTGGCACTACTCCAACAGAACACCCGTGGGCCAGTCTCCACTTGGAGATTTAAGTGAATTTGGCCAGAACCCCTCCCTTTTGCCACCAGGGCTTGGTCTGTGGAAGCCCAACTCGCTCTCTGAGATCTGGACAGGTTCCCAGGGCCTCAACAGGAACCCTGACTGCTGAGCTGCCCTCGTGACCCTGGGCAGACAACTTACGCCTTCACATTCTGCAGGAAACACTCTCCGACAAAGAACAGCGAGGCTGGGTGTCGGTGACTCCGAGTGGAAGACAGAGCAGAGGTGCACGACGGACGCTTGTCACCCGGAAAACGGTGCGATCTGGGAAGTGCGCATCTGCCTTCCAATTCGGGGGCTTCCTGCTTCCCCCTCCCCCTAGGCAATGTCCAGTCTCTCGTTTTTCCCAAGTCCTCTTGCTTCCCACTCTCCTTTCCTTCCCTTCTTTGCCCTTTCTCTCCTCTCAGGGAATCAGTGGAACCGTTTCCCTTCGTCCTAACCCTTCAATGTGATGTCCTGGGACCTGCTGAGATCGACTCCAACCCTCCAGGAGGCCATTCCAGGGCCAGTGAAAGTCAAGCTGGAGATGGGGGAGGGGGGATGAATGAAGAACCAGAGGCGGAGCGTCTTGGTGATGACGGGGGCGAGAGAGCTCACAGAAACCCGTTTAAATACGCCAGTGCCCGTTCACCTTGGCACTTCTGAAATTGCTACCCTAAATAACCACCTAAAAGTTTTCCGCTCTCGATTTTCCTTTCCAAATCAGATTCCCTAACTGGAAACTTCTTATATTCTTTTCATTGCAATTATTCACTGGCTTTTTGACACACAACACCACTATGTAGGCTTCCGTAGCAGGATACCATCTTTTCTTAAGACTTGATTACTTTATGTATGTTTAGATGTAGCTATTATTCTGGAAAAAAATCATTACCTCTCAAAACACAAGCAATACTATAAATGCGCAGAAGAGGAAGGAAAAACGCAGAGGAGGGGAAAAGGGTCCGGTGAGTATTTTTCAAACTTGCCTCGTGAGCATGTCTGTACGTGCTGGGGGGGGGGGGTGACTGCACACCTGACTCAGTGCTTCTTAGAGATGAAAGAGAGACCCAGGCGGGACCCCCCCACACACACACTGATGTCCATTCAAAGGGCACACGGGTGCGCAGCGGGCCCCCCTCAGTGAGGTGCCTCCTGTTCTGCACGGCCGCCCCTCCGTGTCAATGAGTGGCACATGCCCAACGCCGTCGGTTAAAAAACCTTTTCAGGACAGGCCGAAACTAGGTGGCATAAAGGTGCAACATTCTCATGGCTGATACACGCATTTTCATAACCCGCATATGATGGTTTGCATAACTTTCAGCCCATCCTCATTAATTGTAAATCTTCTCAAATCCAGGATTTTGACAGGACTCGAATCACAAAGGGCTCAAAACTGTATCCTGTGGGTAGAACTTACCGTGCAGCTAGATCCTGCGTACCTTTGATGAAGGGAGAATCCATATCCTCCGACAATCCACCGAGCAGGTTTTCTGCAGCAATTAAATGGCCTCATCACACGCGGTGCTGAGCAGACGGACCCCCCACCTACCCACGGGGTGGGTCAAGGCGCCCCTGCAGGCAGAGCACAGAATTGCCCGGAGCACAGTTCTGGGTCCACTCCACCGCACCGACGGACACGCAGTCAGGACCCAGGGATTCTCCGCCCACGGAGCGACGGAGCGCAGGTGCGAGACAGCACCCGCGGAAGGTCAGCACCCGCGGAAGGTCCACCTCCGGCAGCGCGACTTCCCACTACGTGTCAGTTCTGGTCGCGAAACGCCTAGACGGTATGGAACCTTCCAAACACAATTCAATGGTCTCAAGCTGGTAAAGATGATGTGACATTCACGGAAAAAAGCAGTTTGGGTTTTCAAACAGATCACCTTTAGTCAACAGAAGTTACTCAAAGGCATGCATTACTTACTACAGAAGAACAGATCTGTATTTTCTCATGACGCCACGAGAGAAAAGGCTGCACGACACCTTGAAGGGGTGGGAGGTGGGCACCGGCGACACAGAGAGGGGCCAGCCTGCTTCCCCCGAGACCGTCGAGGCAGGGAGGGGAGGCACGAAGCCACAGCTGGGGCCGGCCCTGGGCTCCGCTCCGGCGGAGTTCTACCGGTCACACGGCGTGGTCTGGCTCCGCCACAACCTCTCTGGATCTTTGTTCTTCTTCCACAAAGTGAGGAGAAAGCTGCTCCTTCAGTGTTCCTTCTGTGTTCTGGAAGGAGGGTCCGGAACAGATTAGTGATTCTCAAGTATTTCAAGGTACAGAACGTCTTCAGATAAAAACTTATTTGTTACCCTGCTGTAAAACAGGCGTGATTGTACCAACACAGGGTCGTCAAAGCTTGGAAACAATTTTTCTTCCCCAAGAAAAATTCGTCTGTTTTCCAACTTAAAATAATTAATATGCATAATATGCCTTCATCAAAAAGGACCATTGTGGAGCTGAAGACAAAATGGGTGATATTCTCACCTATATAAACAATACTCTAATAATATTTTTCCCTCCACTTTTTGTATGCAGAGTCTGTGAAATTTTGTGAATAGGAGGAAAGCCACCAAAATGGAGTGCCTGGGTTCTCAATAGGGGTCATGAAAAGTCCAGAGTCTCTTCATCTGCACGTCTTCACTTAGAGGAAAACCATTTTCTGTAATGTCGTCTGGGAATGGATTATAAAGCATCTGCATCATTTTACCACACAGATCAACGTACACAAACAGCCTTCCACGGGACACAAACGTTGTGCCCGTTTTTCATCAACATCGGCGTTTGCTAACCAGTAACGCCATGTATGCATGTGACTGCCACATACTTCACTGGCAAATGTTCCCCCAGAGCCACAGGGGGTCCTTCCCATGCAGTGGAACCCACCGGCGACCCTGGACCTATGGAACTAAGCAGCGATGAGCGCATGCGGCTGACACCGCTGCAGAAGAGCACAGCGCCCACGTTCGTCCCCGCAAACAAGGAACAGCCAGCATGCACCCCCCCTCACCCCGAGGGCCCCACTTCCCCTGCTCAGGGCCCATGGATAGATTTTTCATCTTAAGTGGAGTTCCTCTCTTACGAGTCTTTAAACAAAGATAATAGTTTATAGCTAGTTCACTTTCATTGTACAATGAAAAAATTTATGACTAAAAAACCAACTGAAGTCTTGGATTGTATCATATACTATTTAAATTATGCCTGGTATTTCGCCAGCCAAAGTACACATTTTAAACTCTACTTTTTCCCCCCTTTATTCTCATAAACAAATGTGAAGACTGAAGGGAAACTCCATTGCCTAGAGAAGCATCGTGCCCACATAGAAGGGGATCAAAACTGACTCAGATTTTTCAGAAAAAGACGTAGGTGATAAATTTATCAAGATATGTAACCTGTAGCGGCATTAAAGCTGGTACATGTTGACCAGGTGTGTGATACGACCACTCCTGCTCCAGGTTGAAAACAACCACCACCAAACACTTCATTTGTTCTACAAGGAAGTAGCTAAAGCAAAACACTCAAGGCCTTCGACAGAGTAATTGAGAAAGAAAACTGGAGAACCTTAACCGCACCGTGGGAAGGTAAACACTCCCACCTTGTGGCTGCTGTTGAAATAACATGCTTTGCAGGAGGGCCGGTCACTGTGGGAACTTAATTCAAGACACTGCCAAGCACAATATAACCAAAGACACTGAAATTGAGAAGGGGTTGATAGTCACCAGAGGGGAGAGGGGAGGGAATTTCAGGGGGAAAGGGGAAGAGTTTGGAGCAACAAGTATAAAGGTCACATGGACAAAACTATCGGGGGTGGAAATGGGAGGGGGGTGGGGAGGGCTGGGCGGTGGGCTGGAATGGGAGCAAAAGACAGAAAACTGTACAAGAACAATTTAAAAAAAAAAAAAAAGACACTGCCCCAAGCACCACTCACTGGTCTTTATGGATCCTTCCCCGCGCCGGTGCCAGGAACCAGATTAGCAACTCGACGTCAGCTACCTTGTTTAACACTCAGAACACAAAACCCTGTGTGCCATGGACATTCACGGTAAATATGTAATTTTATATCACCAAAGTAACTCAGTGCTCCTATAATCTCAATTTTTAATTCTACTGATTAAAACAACTGAACTCCTAGTTGGGCTCATAGTCATTGATCAGTCATTTATTCCAACAGAACTTAGACCACTGGGTTTTCGGGCTCAAATCTGCCATTCTGCCTTAAATTACATTAATCTCAGTTATATGTGAGGGAAATAGACTTCAATATTGAAACTATCATAATTATCGTTATGATCTTTCAGTTTGTTTTTATCAAAATAAAGAATACTGGCTTCTTTTTTTGTCCATTGACCCTTTGCGGAGGGTGGGGAGCGGGGAGAAAGGATTTTACGTTTAACGGCCTAATGCTGGATCAGGGCCAAGTCCTCTTTCTGACTGGTCAAAGTCCACTGAATGAACTTCCAGAACAAAGAACGACTGGTCTTCAGACAAATGACAGACGTTCGGAGCAGAACACACTGAACCCCATGAGTGGGCATGCATATGATCCACAAACTGACTTTAGAAAGGAGCTGCCAACCTCCACGCAGCCACCAAGCCCATTTCACCGTGCCCTCCAACTCTAGCAAAACCAGGGAGAGACGGAGAGAGACTGAGACAGAGGCAGAAAGAGAAACACTCCTCACACTCACATCGCTCTTAAAAAGGGGGTAAGGAAGAGTCACTAGCAGCGAATAGTCGTTACCTTTGCTCTGACGACTGCCCGGCAGGTGCCCGGCACAGAAATGATGTTGCTGTGGGAAGCAGCCCGTTTCGGGCACCCCGCGGACTGGCTCCTACCCGGGAGGCCTTCACCTCCAATAAGTACTCCCGCTTTGTAAGGCTTGCTTAAGCCTGGAGACGATGAGCTTGGCCAGATAAAGCCGGTTACCTGAACCAAGCTTCCAGTCCTTTCCAGCCTGTGACACGGGCGGAATCTGTGCTGTGAGACAGGTGGGAAGCCACTGCTGCCTCGCCCCCTTGCCCACCCCCGCTCACTCCACACAAACTCTCAGATCCGTGGGCACTGAAGAGACCTTTCTTCCCTAAGCTGATCCAGGCAGGAAGGATGGAGCTTTCAGATCTATCTGTATATTACCATTGGCAATACATAGCTTTCTTATTTTAACTTGAATATCATAAACATTTAAGTTAAATAAGAAATGAATACTACTACATGTTATTACTAAAAATAGAACAAGAATTATACTAATGTTACTAAGTCTTATGCAATAAGATTTGTTTTTTGAGTAAATTTAATGTTAGAAAAGTGTAATTAATAAAAGTTTTAAAATTATTTAGAAATCTTCCAAATACTGTTTAATCTTTTCATACTAAAAACACTTCGACCATCAGGGCAGAGTTTCCAGCTCAGCAAAATATGGTTTTGCTCATCAAATGCATGCAATGCAGCCTACCGTACCTAATAAATGACTGATTCATCTTCTTTTTTAAAATATAAGCCCATTTTAAAGTGAGCTTTCATCCATGCATATCTCAAACGTGTCGCCATCTCCAGCAATTCATACGTCATGTACGTAGTTGACCAAGGTTCAGCCCCCACCATCACCGTCGTGTGACTTCTGAAATACATCCTGTCTCGAGCACTGCAAGTTGAGAGCTTGCCTTAGAAACTGTGTGCATTCTGTCAATCAGCAGATCACGTGTGCTGGCTAAATTAGGTGCCTTCTGGAGGGAGGAGGTCTCAGAGCTGAAGTACGCTGGGTATAATAGTCCTCACAGCCTGAAGGAGCCCCTGAGGTCAGATCCTCAACATCTGCATGCATGACTTAGCACTTGAACGACTGTTCCGAGGTAGACACCAAGCTGGGATGTGCACAATGACCCAATTAGCCCACCACTGCTCCTGGCTCCCGTCAAATTCCACCAGGCTTTCCTTCTCCAGAATTATGTCATTAACTCCTTCCGCTAAGAACAGCAGCGGGGCAGAATGGACACATACGCAGGTGGTTTCGAATCCGAACGTACCACCTAGATAAAGTTCTCTGACATAATAGCAGGCCTACAGACTAGCTTGAAAACAGTAGCTGGCCAGTGGTCTGGATGAGAGCTATACAGGATACCGCTATTAATAAAACACGTGGGTTCTTGCCCACCTCCGAGAGAAACGCAGTCCCCCTAGTTCCCGACTCCCCCTACGCTGTGGAAGAAGGCGAGGAGGTGGAAAGGGTGTAACAGCCCTCTTCAGGCTTCAGGGCCCTTCCCCCGAGAGGACAGGCGCCTTCCCGGTAGAAATGCAAGCTGCCCGCCAGCCCCCGTGCTGTGGGGAGCAGAGGACGCACCCGGCACAAGGC
Organism: Anoura caudifer; assembly: GCA_004027475.1. Lineage (NCBI taxonomy): Eukaryota > Metazoa > Chordata > Mammalia > Chiroptera > Phyllostomidae > Anoura > Anoura caudifer. The sequence continues at coordinate 73,591 of PVKU01006974.1, forward strand.
GGCCTGGATTTCGATGCAGCTGTGGCCGCCCCTGCACGTGCGATCTGATGGGAGGCGCGCCCAGGTGTGTCCTCCGCGGAGGTACCGCCCCTCCTCTTTGAAGGGCTGAAGCATCCAGGATTCCTTCCTTTCGCTTTGAAGCCAGACCTTTTGACTGTCAGGAGTTCCCTATTAGGAGGCAAACATCCCGTGGCAGGCAAACCCCTTCTGCAGTTCACCCTGAAGTGGGTGTGGAGGGCAGGACTGAACTAAGGTGGCGCCAGTCCTGTCAATGAAGAAGCCATGTTGAGAGCATGCGCAGTAGAGCCATGAAGCAGCGGGATGACACAGAGGATGGCACAGAGGATGACGTAGTCCCTTGAGCATGCGTGGTACAACGTGGTAGACAACGTGCATATCTGAAGGTCACCACCACCCTCTCAGAGTACCTGCAGTGGAGTGACACCATCAGCATTTGCTTATTGAGGATGCACAAGACAGCGTGTGTCAATCAGAGGCTGGTGCCACAGTGAATCGTGCAAGAGTGTGAAAGCGAAGGCGGAGAGCCACTCGCTGCTCCGAAGGACCTCGTTCTGGCTGACTCTGCAGCCGCGGCAGACTCTGCCTCGCAAGACGCTGACCGGCTGTCTCCAGGACGCAGACTCGGGTGTGGGCTCTTGGGACTTGGATTCGTTCTCCCCCAATTCTCTTGTAAGATGTTATTGCTGATTTCCTGAGTGATTATTAGTGTTATTGGGATTTTACAGATTTGGATTGAACCTGCGTTAATAAAAGCTGAGTGAATAGCATAATCAGCTGGGTTGACTCTCTGCTGTTCCCTGGTGCAGGAGTTGCCTGTAGGGTCGTGTAGGCGGCCCTGCGTCTCTGTCCCTGGCAAAGGCTGGCGGCCGGCTTACAAGAAAGACTATAGCGCGGATACTCCTAAAGTTAGAGAATAGCTTGACAGTCAGGATTAGCTGACCCTTCGTTAACAAGAATTGGAGAAGGTAGTTGCTGATTACCTAGCAGCAGAGAGAGCAAGTGAAGAACGCAGTAGTTTTTGTTCAAACACACTGGTCTAGATTCTCATTTTTCCGGGGGCTGGTTCTCTGCTCCAATCAGAATACCTGCTTTTGGTGGCTCTTCCTAATAGCTATGATTCCTGCCTTGTAAATAAATACAAAGGCTTTGGGAATATCCTGCATCCTAATTCGCAGGCACGCGATATGCTTTGCATTTGGAAAACCTGAGTTCTGATACCCATCCCTGAGGCTTCCGCTCAGCTGGCTCTCGGAAATTTCGTACAGCTGAGATGTTTCACTCTGAAAGGGAGTCGGTGACCGATGGGTCTGGACCTCTTGGTTCCTGCTGAACAGCCCTTTACCTCCCTCTTATTAAAAAATAGTTCTTAAACATTCATATTTTCATCAGCGAACCATTGTCCTCTGGGATTTGTGTGTCACAAGACGTGGCCTAATTGCCTCCATCTGGGTCACGTTGTCTGTCTTCTGTAACCGGGGGAAGAGGTCACTGGAAGACATGGAGGAAAAGCCCACCTGAAAAGGGGGCAGGAAAGCAGAAGCTAAGATAGCGCCGTGGACTCCCTGCCTCAGGCTCCAGTTCTTCTAGAGGTGCCCCAGCTTCCAGTGACGACATGGTCCCACTGTCCTTACAGTCTCACCCTCTAGGGAAAAAAAAAAAAAAAAACTGGCACTTACACTGACCTAATTCCAAGGGTATCATATACCTGTTATAATCAGGGCCCATCCTTCTCCCTGCGGGCCCCAGAGGAGGACCAAACCAGTGGGGAAGCCAGTACTTCTCATTGGAGGAAGAAAAGCTGCCCTTTATTTAGCACCTGGCTCTCACCTGTGCCCCAGGGTACCTTTCTGTGTCACTGTTCGCTCTGGGAGAGGGAGTCATTGACCAGGCTGCTCCCTTCTCATAAAACTCCTCAATTTAACCATCAGCATCCTTCATCCGGCCCAAATAACATAAATAAATAAATGCCAAATTTTCTAAAATGTAGTTCACATTTCTTTCTTTTTCACTTTAGATTAAAATATTTCTACTCTATTTCAAGCAGACTGACCCAGTTTCTGGCTGTCTGTTTTGGCAGCAGATAAGTTCTGGATTGTTACTCTCTAGGTTAAGAGTAAGGGCCATAAGTATCACCGTGCCGTGTGCTAAATTTCTGGAACTTTTTCAGTAGGAGGCAGTTCACACAAGCAGGGAAATTCTGTATGGTTCAAAGTTTAAAGTGTTTTGTAGGTTCTTGTCAAATGAGAAACCATGAAATAGCAGAGACTGGGCATTACACTGAGTTGACATATATTTCTTCCGATAATATGAAAAGTATTTATTAAATGCCCTTCACCTTAGCTGCGCAATGCTAAATTTTAGTGCTACTTCGGGAATTGTGGGCTCCTCGTTGCAAGGGCAGCCCCCCCCCCTTTCCGCCCACTTCTGTTTATATTTGGCAAATGGTGTCTTCCTGCTTTTAGGAAAGGAAGGCTTAAGGAGGCTTATGACCACCTACACATCAAATAGTTGCCACTGACATCTTCCCTCTTAAATACAAGTTAGATAATAAGATAATGATTAGAAAGTTGTACTAAAATGATCAGAACAAAACGCAGTAGACGATCCCAACCAACCCTTACCTGTTTGAAAGCTCTCTGGACGTGCTCAGGAAGCCACGCTTCAGCTGAACTCACTTCCTTCGCCGAAAACCGTGGCAGCTGTAAAAACTTGGCTCACCTCCCCAGGCGGATGTTCCGTCAACCAGTCTCAGAAAAACAGAGTGAGCAAGACCCAAACTTCATTCTCAAGATTCTTGACAGTGAGGGAGCGTGCAAAAGAGACTTCTAAAGCTTCCAATGATTTTAGCTGTGGAAAATGTGTATAGATTCACACATATTTAAATTATAATTTTATATTTATGCAAGCATTGATGTGGGAGTAACTTTTCATAAAGCTTGATAACAATTAACTCTATGCTTTAAACATGTTAAAACCTTCAACGAACCCTTTAATCTTCTGTCCTTTAGTTCAATTCACTTTTTAAATGCAGTGGTAGCTCAGTAGTCCTCAGTTTGTTCCGACGAGTGGAGAGCAAGTGACAACTGATGAAGCATTTTTTCTTGCCGGGTGGCATCGTGATTCGTACAAGTTCTAGCAAGTGCCGTGAGCGGTGAGCAAGCGCTGGAACATGTTTCCTCATCAAAAGGTGACGAGTACCAGGTTGGACAAGTTCTGAGTACCGAGGTGCCGCTGTAGGTACCGAGGTGCCGCAAAGCCCGTAGGTGGTTTCTGAAGAGAAAACCCAAGACCCATCGCCTCTCTGCTTAGGGCTACTTGGCTGACCATGGGCAAGTGTCCTGTAAAAGGAAAGCAAGTGACATCAGACACTGTTACTGACCAACCATGCCACTAAGTCTAAGGAAGAACCTCGACCAGACCCTCCCCTCCAAACAATACAACTGCCATCATTCAAACCCTGCACCAAGGTGCTTTTAAACGGTGAGCCAGGAAATTATACCTGTGGAAATTACAAACCCTTCCATCAATCCTGAAAGAAAATCTGAATAAACGACAAAACTCAATCAAATGTGACTTCGAGAAGCTCTGAGTGGAGCGGGGAAAGAATTCCAGGAAGGTGAGTAACGGAATCTAAACTCTCTCCACTCCCAACCAAGGAATTCACACTCTACCAGTTTAATGAATTCTAAAACCTACAGCCATTTGGATTCAGCCTTGAAATGAAAAACTGCCAGGCATCCAAAAAGGTGCATTTTCCCATTAATCTCATAGCAGTACATCAAACGCAGCAATCTCAAATGGGCCAGCTCCCACACATCAGGAGCCATCAGACCGTGGGAAGTGTTTTTAATCATACAGCGAAGATGCATCAAAAACAACAGCCATTTCGTACACCTGCAACTAATACAATATAATATTGAATGTGAACTATAATTGAGAAAAGTTTTTTAAAAAATAATCGTAAGAGAAAGAAAGCCTCCTTCCTCCACACCCACCCCCTCCGCACAGTACCTCACCCCATGACCTCAGATGATCCCCAAATCTGGGAACCATTAGCAGAGGTGCTCCAACACCCCCACCTGCCCCCAGTGTAAGAAGGCGGCCTCCGGGGTAGCGAACATCGGGGTCTGGTGTGAGGTGTAACATGCTTTTCAGGCGCAGAGATCCGCCGAAGGAAACAAAGAGCCCTTGGCGAGTGCTGCTTCGGCATCTCAGGAGCGGAGAACAATAGCCCGGGTGGGGAAGCCCAAATAGCAGGGCATCTGGCCGCACCTGCTGCGAGTTAGGAGACAGAAGCGGCGGGGACACCATTCAGACTTTCCGCCTCTGTGGGAGGAAATGGGGGACTTTGTCAAGGACGAGATGTTTTTAAGAGGTGGCGGCAGGCTGGAGCAGATGTGTCTCTTCGCGGATTACATCACAGCAAGATGTAGTGGGTAAAGGTTTAGCCATCGAAGCTGAAGCACAAACATAGATCAAATGCAGCTTGGCTAAGACACCGAAGAGATTCAGTTCGACTTGGAGGCTTGGTGCCAGTAGCCACTCTACCGTCAACACTGTCATTAAAAGTCATTTATTATTAACTCTTGGGACATCCTTCAGAGGTTTTGTAAAATGAGACTTTTGGTAGCTAGTTTTCAGATTTTTGGAATGAGGGGGAATGGAAGACTATAAATAGAAGCCAATCCTTCTTTCCCAAGAGGAGAAGTGAGCTGCCCGATGGGTCTGTAGTTGTGACCTCAAGTGACCGAGGCTGCTTTTGCAAAGCCCCTCGTCAAGGCAGACAGGAGCAGTGGCATGGGGAGGAGCCCTTGGACTTCCTCAGTCCGAACTCAGGAGCCACCCCAGGGAGGACCCCAAATGCTCGGGAATGGGGGCAAGGAAACCGGCAAAACTGTGAATCTCTGAAGACACCGAACACTGTAGTTTTCTCGCATTCCCACCTCTCTGTTCCCACCAGGAATCACCACTGGACCCCGAATAAGGCAAGTGGCACTGGGAAAGACACCCACGAGGCTGCATCCATGCAGCCCCGCACCTGAGGGTCTGGCTCGCGCGTGAAAAGCTATCTAGTTATCTGCAGTGAATTAATCTCTCCATTAGAAAATCCCTGTGTGCAAGTCCTCAGAGTCTGAGTTTCTAGAAGAAAATTAGTAGGAGCTCAACCCTTTAGGACCACAGAGGAATCACGCTGTGTTCAGCTGAAATCTGTCCCTGGACCCATCGCTAGTGACTTCGCAGTGTGACCGGCTTCCTTCCAGAATCTGCCTGGGAACTGAGGGGAGGTGGTTTGGTGACTGTTAAAATTTTTTGACGAAGATCAAGTATTCTCTCAGGATGCTTGTGGCTGCTTCACAGCGATCCGATTTGTTTTCCTATCTCAGCCACTTAGCGTGAAGTCTAACTCCTGAAAGCTGATCCAGCTTTTGCTATTTCAAGTTGCAACCACAAGATAGCAGAATAACTTAATTTGAGTTCCATCCACTGGGGTAAAAGATTCCAAAACTGGTAAGAGTAAATCAGGAAATATGTAGAAAACATGTCAGAAATATGATGTGGTACAGGACAAAGTAAAACTAAATGAAATAAGCTTAACTATTTAAAAATAATTTTAAGAAGTTAATGCATAACTATACTATTTCAATAGTCAATCATAAAGCAACTTTATATATAAACTGCCCAACAAATTGAGCGATACATACGTATATTATAAATCTATGTGTTTGTGAATGAGTCCCAGGCCTAATTATTTTTCATGCATCTCTGTACACTTTGTAGCTTTATTACAGAATGAACACTGAACAGGAAGAGGGTATTATATCAGCTTGTTGGTTAACTGTTATGGTCATGAAATGGTCTCTGAGAATACTTCAACAGAAAAGCATGTTTCGTCTTGACAGTCATGGGAGAATCTTCACAGAGCTAAGCTCCAAACACGTCTCAGGAATCCTCGCCAGCCCCTGGAGATTTCACAGCGCTTCCTTCCCAGCCCCCCGAGCCCAGGGCCTGAGAAAACAGATGGCCCCATGGCCAGCAGCCTCGGCCTCTGGGAGGAGTGGAGGGGGGAAATTTCATGACCAAGGCCCTTCTCAAAAAAAAAAAAAAAAAAAAAAAATTCTGCCTGCTTTGACCCAGAATTCAAGTGAGACTGCAGCACGTGGACCACTGGGTACATTGCCCCCTCACCAATCACCGCCTGTCCCAGCGGATTCGGCACACGGGAAGACAAGGAAAAGACACACAGAGGTGGGGGAGTTGGCAGGCCACTGGCGAGATACACTGTTAGCGGGAGAAGTCAGATGCTGCGTGAGACGTATGGGTGCTATCAACGTCAAACAAGAGTGTCCTGGGAGGAGGAGGAAGAGGGTCGATGGGAGTAAGTCCACGGTGGGAAGGAGACGAGGCGGAGGCGGCAAGCACAGGATGCAGCAGGCGCCGGTGACGTGAGACAGAACTGTGCACCTGAGACCTGTACAATCTCATGGGAGGATGTCACCCCAACACATTCAATTTAAAAAGTCAAGCAATTTAGCCCTTACTAATGCTGACAAAAGAGGGGGTACTAAACATGAACTATGTCTGCAAGAATGAATAGCCAATGCTACAGTTGTGGGCAGAATTGTAAATAATACACAATCCGGTGGGAAATGGTACAGAATATTTTCTCAGCCTAAGGATTTTTGAAAATTATTTGTGAGGATAAGTAAATCTCAACACCTGTGTTAGGAACAAAGTAGGAACTCAGTAAATGCATGCTAGAAACACTGTACCCAGCTAATTTTTATTTTGGTCTCTGAAAAAAACTTGACTTTTCTAACAAAACAAGAAGAGTTTGGGCCTCTAGCCTATTTTATATCATCACACTTAGGAGTAAGGCACCAAAAAATCTTATTCTTAATTCATTTAAAATGTTCCCAAGTTATAATCACATTTTGAACACATTATTCCTCGGATATACACTGATGCAAATTATCTTTCATTTCCAGCTAAATTATCTTTAATTTGTAATTAGAAGAGAATAGCAGACATTATGGTTACTCTAATCAATATTCTAATTGCTCTCCTCCCTCGTAACTGTCCCTTCCTTAGCCTAGAGCAGGAGAGATGAAATCAGCTTCCTTTAAGCATAAACCTTTTCTGCACAACCCAGGAAAAAAAGAAAAGAGACCCGTCTCGGAAAGGACCGCAGGCCCGTTGGTCCTCACATCCTGTCCCAAAGCCGTGTTTGTGCTCCCACGGAAAAGCCGATGAACCTCAAGTCGCACCTCCACCCCAGACGGCCCCCCGGACACCCGTGTTTCTGTGTTTGACCCCCCATGGCCGCCTGCATGGTCTGGAGACCCCCCAGTTCCACACGTCAGAAATGTAGAGGGGTCAACAAGTTCACGCCCTTTCTTGCCAAAGCATCTTCTCTTGGGAGTACATTTCCTCCGTTAACTCAATTAGCATCTACCCCCCCCCCAGTCACTCACTGGGTTCTTTCTCCTCATCCCCGCTGTCTGAGCCTTAACTCAGGACTTCAGCCCTCTTACCTAGGGCACCACACCACCTCTTTAATTACCTCACCGCCTCCCATTTTGAGTCCTTCCATTTTGCCACCAGGGATAACTTTCTCAGAAACAAATCTCATGAAGTTCCTCCCCTTACTTAAATTTTTCCCCTTTATGTATTATCCACTTTATTTTATTTTATTCTAAATACTTCGTTGTTATTCTACTGCAGTTGTCCCAAGTTTCCCCCCTTTGCCCTCCTCCTCCCAGCCCACCTCCGTTCCCACATCCGTGGGTCATTCCTACAGCTGACTCAAAATGCTGAATGGCCGTCCAGGAGAAAGCTGGAACTTCTCAGATGACGGACAAGGCCCTTCATGTACACTTGAAATTGAGGCTTGATGCCGACCTCTTCGCTCTGCGCTCCCTTAACTTCTTTTATGTATTAACAACCTTGTGTTCTAGAAACTCGGAAACATGTGTAGTTTTTCAACAGGTGTCGTGCCAATCCACACCTCCAGGCCGAGGCTCGACCTCTCCATGCCCCTTTGGTGCGTTGCCATCTCTGGACTCCTGAATGAGCTCCTTGTGCAAATGTTTTCACAGCCAGTCTCAGAGCCGCTTATCCAGCTAAACGGTCCTTAAAGCCACCCGCTCGTACCTGACTGTTCTCTCCTGCATGCAGGTCTGTGCCTCAGACACACGCCTAATGCTGTCGGCCTAGCAGTTGATCTTAAAACACTTTTAGTGTGTCTTTCCTACTGGACTTTGACATCCTTACACAGAAGAACATGTTTTTCTCCCTTGTGTTCACAAAAACTTGGAGAGCTTGGCGTAAAACGCACTAAAAATTAAATTAAAAAGTAGTTGAGACCGGAGTTGAAATGCTATAAATTCTATTACTTGTAAGTCATCATTCTAGGTACTATAGGGGTTATAAATACAAATAAAACAATGCTCTACATTTATGGAACTAGTGGAAGTCATAAGATGTGTATATAAGTGAAAGTAAGGCAAGACAGAAAATTCTATCACTGTGGGAAATCAGAGGAAGATGTATTTTTTCTTACCAAAAGGACCGGGAAGATTTTGTGGGGAAATTGACATAGTCATGCAGCCAAAATCTGGACTGAAGTGCATGAGATCTAACTGGAACAAACCGGGAGCCCTCAGAGTTTTGCAAACATGAAAATAAATGTTCAGAGCACGGCTTAGCGATCGTTAATTAGATAGCCGTTGGTCGGATACATTGCAGAAACAGAGGCTGGATGCAGAGAGGACGTTTGGAGAGCCACTATAATATGCCAGATAAACCCTCACGAGGGACCTGATATTTGAATCCCAGAAATGGAGGTGCAGGTGAGAAAGCAAAGAGAGGGGAACAAACTTGGGGTGTTGGCAAGACAGGACCAAAGACACTTAGCAAATAATTTCACACGGGAGAAAATAAAAGAGATACTCACCAAAGAAGAAGAAGTGGAAGTTTTAAATCTGAAGAATCAGAAGCACGGCGGTGCCATTGGCAGAAACAGAGAATAAATGATAAACTATGCAGAGAAGGGTTACTTCTGTCTTGTCGCCTACTTGGACGCAGTAGTACATCCAAGTAGGGATGTCCCGTAAGCTAAAGGAAAGGTGTCTGGGAAAGAGACTGGGCCTCAAAGTAAAGATTTGGCCATTCGCTTAAAAAAGAGATCCCTAAAGATGCCAGAATGAGCATTATTGCCAAGGGATGAAATGTAGGCCAAGAAGAGGTTTGAGAAAGAAACTTAGGGACCTCCTACATTTAGGGAACTGCAGGAAGAACAGGGCCCCAAAAGAGCAGAAAACAAAACAAGCAAAAGAGCAAGATCTTGGAAACCAAGGAATAGCAAACTGTAACTACAAAGAAGCTACTGACAAGAATTAACGACACCAAGGTGCTGATGTGGGCTATGAATGAGGTAGCCCCTGGCTGCGTGGGCCAATCCAAATTTAAATTAAATTAAAAATATACTACTTCATTTGCATTCGCCATATTGCAAGGGCTTACCACCCCATGTGCCAAGGCGCTTCCATAAAAAAATAGTGCAGGTAGAGAACAAATTCAGCATAGCAGAATTTTTTTTTTTTGGGGGGGGGCAATGTTGGATTGAGGAATACAAAGACCAAAGGAAACGTCAACATAAAAAGGTTTTTTTTTTCCAGGCATTCAGGAAATTGGCTTTAGAATTGGATCAGGGTTAATTCAGCTTTTTTCCACTTACTGTATGAGTCACTCCGCAGGGCACTTAATCCCTTTTTGCCCGGTTTCTAGCCCTCACGCCTCGAGTTCTTATCCAGGTGATTAAATGGGAGTATAATACCGCAGCACAGGTCATCGTGGTGAAACGCCCGCCATTGAGTCCGTGGGAAGGCAGGATAAAGTCGCAGTTTGGGGGGTCCTTTTAAAGTAAGTCCCCATGAGGAGGCCTGAGAACCTGCGGAAGAAATAGGGAAAGCCGGAAGGATGCGTACGCATGGGTTTCTACGTTCTCGTCGCCGAAGGGATGGTTGCCTTGTCTGTCAAAGACGTGATCACTCAGCAGGGCCGATATCAGCTAGGGGAACTTTTATGGGGAAGGGCAAGAGGAAATCACAGTAGGAGCAAGAAGCATCTCCCGTTGCCCCGAAGTCACACTACTCTTGCGGCAGGGGCTGGATTTATTTCTAAAATCCAAGTCTGGCTTTGTCCACAGTTGCTGCCCAAAGCCTCAGTTTGAAAAAGATTCTGAGGCTGCATTTCATGAACTCATTGGAAAGAGTTCATGACTAAAGAGTGTAACCGCACAGAAACTCCATTTTTAAACATGGCCTTCCTCCTTTCTGTCTGTCCACTCCCTGTCTTAATCATTAAGCCCCGAGGACGTCAGATTCTGGTCAGCATCAAACTGTCTTAAGAACAAAGTGTCAGTCAAGCTACAGATAGCACCTTGGCCTCAGCTGTGTTTCAGCCCGAGGCCCACGAAGGCTGAATCAAGCCACATCCTCAGGAAACCAGACAGAGCAGTGCCATCCACGGCTGACCTCAGGACCTGACGCATGGTCAGCTGCTCCCGACCCTGGTCCCGACCAATCAGGAGAGCCCACGCCCCCAACTCGCTAAGTCCCCATAATCAGTGATGCTTCCCCTACATAACCCCCCCGGGAAGCCATCCGGGAGCCAGGGCTTTGAGCCTTAGTTCACATGTGTCCCCAGATGTGGTACTATTTTCTCACCTAAGAAACCCTCACTTGCTTGGCTATCAGCTCCTGTCCCCATTTGATCGGGCGCTGATGCACGCAGGCGAACGGACCCCTTTGGTCCCATAACAAGAGCACTTCAGCACAGACAGAGAAATGTCAGCTGCAAGTCGACTTGGCACAGGCACCCAGTTCAATGGGCTCCGGGTAACTGAATGGTCACGGACTGTAAGAGCCATCCTTGGCTTTCTTCCCCAGAGGCCTCCTGCTTCCGTGACGCAGGGGCTGGGAGGGCTTGGATTTGGCCCCTGAAGGACGGTGCTCCGGTGTCTCACCTCCATGGCCCTCACCAAAGACAGGATGAGTGACCCAGGCCCTGGATCCTCACCCTTCCCATGCGAACGCACAGCTTCCAGGTGGCCTCAACCCAAAATTCATCCCCACTTCCTCCCAAGGCTCCCTGGGGCACCTCTGGCCCCTGCCCCCACGAATTTTCACATTCTTTCCACATACCATATACAGCTGCTTGAGCCTTAAAAAAGCAGGGAGCCATGACTCAAACTGGTTCAGAGCACCTCGGTCACGAAAGATTGAAAAACAGAAAGTAGTTTTACAGAGAATTTAATCAAGGTCCTTTCTGATTGAACTAATATGAGGAAATGCATCAGGAAACATGGTTATACAGGCTGGGAACCTAAAAAGGACATAATTTATTTTTAAGATTTTATTTATTTTATCTTTAGAGGGGCAGGGAAGGAGAGAGGGAGAGAAACATCAATGTGTGGTTGCCTCTTGTGTGTCCCCTGCTGGGAACTGGCCCGCAACCCAGGCATGTGCCCTGACTGGGAATCGAACCGCGATCCTTTGGTTCACAGGCCCGAGCTCAATCCACTGAGCTTACACCAGCCAGGGCAAAAGGACACAATTTAAAGATCTTTTATAACAGGCCCCATCACTCCTCACTTTGGTATGTACTTTCAGTATCTACCAATCATCAGCCAATACATTTCACAATGGTGATGTCACTTGACTTCAGGGCAATTAAGGTCTAAACTATAGTAAGCACACAGGATTTCTGTTGTTTTTAAGTGAGTCACGAAAAATAATGAGGGTCCTTTTTTTTACTATGTCTAGGGGATGTTAATTTCAGGCTTTTACATATTTTGTGCCTAAAAACTTCCTAGAACAATATTGATCATTCTCATCATTAAATGTGTCAAGAATAACTTAGTTGTGAGATATATTTGATTAGATAAAAGGTATGAATTTTGCAGATTCCCTTCATAATTTTTAATCATAGTCTGGTATCCTCCATACTTGAAAAAGAAATAGAGACTATTTCTAACACCCTAGTTCTCAATCAGTTAAAATCCCAGTGTGGTTGTTTATGTCCTTCCCCTTCTTAGCCCCTCCCCCAACAAAAATACTTAATTTTGGAAGAGATGTAAATTCCTGGATTAGATAGAGTTTTGCCAAAACCATAGTGGCCAGACATTACCACATGTTTAGTCGTTCTGCTTTAACATTATTTTTCTTCCTTAAATTAAATCACTTGTGACAGGTTTATGGAGAACTTGGAGAAAAATGGAAGAATCCGTTTTGAATTATCCTGTTCGGTAGGGGGAAAAAACGTGGAATGAGGCCTTTTTCCCCTTTACCTGAAATATGGTTAATCCTTAAGATTTTATTCTCCATGATCAAACGACTTTGAAAACGTAAAGAGTTTGGGAAGTGAGACAAGGAGTGCTGAAGCTAAGACAGAGACCTCTCACAGGACTGTTGAGGCGCAGCAAAGACCAGGGTGACGTGGGATCGAAAGACGCCTCGCTCTTTCCCTCCCAGCATGTTACCCAGGAGCGGTGCGGCGACCCAATGGAGTCTTTCACTTCTCCCCGAGGCGAAATCTTCCTGTGGAGACCCGAGGCTCTGTAAGTCAGCCACGGCCTCCACAGCAGTGCCTCGGCCCTCCTTCTGCTTATATACACTCAGCATATGCTTCCTGTGACCACTTCAAAAGAAATATAACTTTCTTAAATATTATTTAAGTGCAGCTCTACAGCTGTGAAACAGAGCAAGTATAACTGACTTTGAATCTTTTACTACGCAGGTGGAGGAAGCAGGGAGGAGTGATTGAAATGTTACCCTGACCAGTCTAGGAAATGGGTAATAACTTGTGATTAAATGCAGATGTGAACCTGAAAAACTCAGTTAATCACAGATATTAAACATGCCCAGGAGCTGTAAAAAAGCAGAGAGTGAACCGATGAATAGCCACCCTTTCACTGAACTTGTGTGGTGCTACACAATTCACACTGGAAAAAAAATAAGGGACTAAATTTAAATTACTTCAACTTTTCCATCTTGTATAAATGTTTACGTACAAATGAACAGGCCATTAAACAGACTAGTAACCAGGGAACACTGGCAAATTGAATAAATCAGACCAGGGTAGAAAGAACCATGAATGACAGGTGTGTGAGTCGCACTTGGAAAGGAACAAGCTGAGAAATATTCCATTTGAGTAAGCACAAACCACACTAGAAACGTTATAAATGGGTTTTAAAATCCAGGACGCCAGTCATCTCTAAAGGAATTGCAACAATGTAGAAAGAAGGTCACGGCTTTTTGTAAATGGTGCTTGGAGATCGCAGGAGCCGTTCGGTAGCTGCCGTGCCCCCCAGCCTGACACGGGGCCGGTCACGTGGCTGACCCTCGTGAAATGCTGCTTCTGATTTATTGTCAAGAGCGCGCCACAAAACGAAGATGAAAAAACCTGCATGGTATAGCAATAAGAGCTCTTCGAACGGAATCCGAATAAGTAAGTATATTTGCTACTGTACATACACTCGTACACTTCCCAGCATTCATCCCTTTCCCAGGCCCTGCGGCCTATCTAGCTTTGTTGAAAAGCACCCATATTTCACTCGAGCTCCAATGCGTCCCTTGTGCATCATTTCCAGATGTTGATTTGTTCCTTTCAGCAGCTGGCTCTTCAAAGCCCTGCTGTAAATGCAGTCAGGACTTTGGTGATGGATAAGATAACCGCAGGCTACAGAGTAGCTTTTTCGAAAACAAAACTAAATACGGTTTCCTACCTTATCTGCTTTCCAACACAACTTCCAAGATGCATCCTAGCAAAATGTGGGGATGTCCCATATCCATTCATCAAAACAACGGGGTCCCGAGAGCCACGATATTGGTCAAATCACATTAGGCAGATCGGAAGAGAATTTCAAAGTTTCGGGTAGTAAAGGAGCAAAATGGGAGAGTTTGGTGTTGAAGAAACCGCTGAGACTAGCATGTCCATTTCTGACGTCATCAACGTGATTGTCGACGTTTTTTCTCCAAGGGCTACTGATACAGGGTTGCTGGTCTACCCAGAGTGTCTTCTTGAAAGACAAAGGAAGAGGATGCTGATGGAGTTGTTTTAAAAAATGTAACTGAACATGCCATCTAGTATAGAAAATAAAGCAAGCAGGCCCACACAGAGGTTTGCAACCTGCAAGAGAAGGAGACAGCTGAGGGAGAAGACTCTCGAGGGCCGAAGGGCGGCGGAGGTGCGAGGCAGGGCTAGTTCGCTCAGCTCTCCTGCCACAGCCACGTTTAGCTTGACAACGGGTCTGCATTTCTGAGGCAGGAAGGGAGAGACGGAGATATGCAAGTTGAAAAGTCCCCGAGCCTCCTTAACAATAGTCACAGAGAGAAACCCTAATGATGGAGCACATAGAGATCCCACCAAATCGCATTTCCGCCCATATCAGCATCCAAAAAATCCCACATTTTTGATGGGCCAGTGTTTGCAAAGTCATTAATGTCACCACTGTGTTTCTGCAGATCAGTTTCCCTTGTCACAGCAAAAATGCTCTACAAAACAGAGGCTGAAAACAACACACAAAACAAATCCCAGGTCATTTCCCGTGTTGAGCTGGGAAAATAAGTAAATGTATTCAATCAGAGAGAAACTATTTTGACATTTTTCTTCCCTTATATTCCCCCATGTGTACTCCTGAAGTAAAAATAGAATTAAACTGACCTCCCACGACCCAATGCAAGTTTAAAATACAGTTGGATACATCCAGGGCCGAAATAACGAGTGTATTGGAGGCTAGAAATAGAGTCTATAACTCAAGAATCTTAAGAATTTAGTGAGCGGGGTGACGAACACATAATTCAATATACCGATGAGGTATTATAGAATTGTACACCTGAAACCTATATAATTTCATTAACAAATGCCACCCCAATAAATTCAATAAATAAATAAGAGACAAAAACAATTTAGTGTCCACAAAACAACATCCAAACCTACAGAAAAAGTTCGTCGGAGTTCATCTGAGGCAAGTTTTTGATGACATCTCTGGAAGCAAGGTCTCCACGGATGGAGAACACGCTCTGGAGGATGGACATTCTGCAGTTTCTTTTGTGCGTTTAGAACCAACAGAGAAAACATGCGGAAGGGAAGGGAAGTCCGTGGGTGGCTGGTTCAGGAGGCAGGGGAAAGCGAAGCGGCAAACTCTCCGGGGCTGCCTACAGGGCGAAACGGAGAACTGCGCGCCCCTCTGACCCTGGCGGGCGCAGGACAGCTCGTGAGGAGCAGTTCCAGCACGGAGCGATGGCATCTGGGCCGCACGGGGACGATGAGGGTGTCGTGCGCCGGTGACCCTCTGCTTTCCGGCCTGAGGCTGAGCCTCGAAGGGGGTCTAGGAGACAAAAGTGCAGCCATTTCCGAGGTAGGTTGTCTTAGACGTGCCAGAACAGGGACAGCGCTCACTTCAGCAGCGCACAGCGAGGTCTTGGGGATCAGACCAGCCGGCGTGGGAACCGAGCCCATCCGGCCGGCCTGCCTGCCGCGTGGCCCCGCAGCCAGGTCGGGTTTATTGCTCAGCCCCCACCTTACTCACAGAGAGTGCGGTTCTGAGGGAACTGAGTCGGACAGAGAAAGACAAGTATCATTTCGCTTATGCATGGAATCTAAGAAACAAAATGTGCAGAAGAAAACAGAAACAAACTCATAGATGCGGAGAAGAAATTGATGGTCACCAGAGGGGAGAGGATTGGGAGGGGGAAATGGAAAGGGGGAAAGGGGTTACAAAGGCCAAACACCAGTTATGAAACAATTCGTGGGGGTATAAGGTGCAGCACGGAGAATATGGTCAGTAATGATGTCATAACGACATCCAGCATCCTCTGGGTACTGGACTTTTACTGCAGTGGTCACTTTGCAAGACGTAAAGATGTTTAGTCACTATGTTGTACATCTGAAACTAATATCATACCGTATGTCAACTACAATTAAAAGTAAATTAAAGGAAGAAAAATCACTTCAGTGAACTTTCCTCTCTTGTCAGTGAGGGTGCATCCGAGCAGCTCTGCCTGGAGATCTTCAGCCCGTTTAACGAGGTGACTACTTGGTTGACTGCAGACCCTTCAAGAGAAGCCCTCTCCTTGCTTCCTCGATGCCGCAGCTCCATCCCCAAAGAGCTCGCCGGGTTTCTCTACTTCCTGAAATCTTTGTGGCTTTTCATGTTCACTTATAAACTTGAGATGTCTTTACCCGAAACCAAGGATTCTGTTGGAAGGAGTCGGAGCCCACACACACGCATCGTAACGTAAAATGAGAAGGACCGATAAAGCAGCCTGCCAACGCGAGCACGCTGAAACTCCAAACCCAGCAGGGCTCAGGGGTCCACAAATGCTTTGCGCTCAGGGAAGCAAACTCCAGTGAAGTCAGGGAAAAATGCATTGCTTGTCACTCCGGTGCCTACAAGGGTACCTGGGTCGTACCAGGTGTTCGAGAGAACATTTATTCACTGGCGGACAAAATGACTGAAAAACAATTTAGGATTTATAGACAAGTTTAGTTGAAGGACCCTAATGCATATGAGATTTAATTTGCTTTACTTAAGCCTGAGAAGCAACAAAGGAGTTAAATGATCATTTGCGATCTTGCCCAAGATTCCTAATTCAGTAGAAGATGCAAAGCAAAATGCAAAGACTTAATTATATGTACACTTATGAGTTTTTTATCCTATTTTGAAATAATCGTAGACTCACATGCAGTTGTAGGATATCATACGCAGGGGTTCCGTGAATCCTCCAATATTCTCCAGTGGGAGCGTCTTACATGTTACACGGACGCCATCCATCCACCTTAGAAAAATATGCACTCACTTGTGTGCAAGTGTATTTAGTTCCACACAATTTTATCACACTTGTAGATTCATGTGATCCTCTTAGAAGTCTTTTGTTATTTTTAATTCAGTTTCATTCCAAAGAATCTCTGCCAGAAGCAGATGAAGTGAGCCCCGGGAGAAAGAAGTGTGACTGAAACCAGGAATGGACTCCAAGGTCCGGATTCGGGAGCAAACACAAAAGTCAGGTTAGCCTCGATTCTCCACAATGGTGTAAACTGAGGGTGATGCCAACGGGAAGAACAAGATGAGCCACACAGAGAAGTGAGGACCAAGGAAGGGACACTTGAAGGAATCAGGGAAATGGCAGAAGACAGGACTGGAAGCCGGCTAATATGAAAAGAGCAGGGTAGATGGGAAGAAAATACAAATGTCACAGATATGTCCTTATTTCTATTTTCCAAGGTTCCCATCTCCCTTGTCTCTAAGAGTCCCCTCTAATTTCACATTACAGCCATTATTAAAGATGCAGTTAGCAAACCACTGGGCATATTAAAATAGTTTAGCATAGTAATTCATAAACTATGCAAGAGAGAAGGTTGTTATTTTTTTTTTCTTTCACAGCCACACACATGCTCACACATACTAGAAATTGGCATCTACTCTTTCAGGTAGAAAAAAAACACAGGTCAATTTTCTAAAATTATTGACAAGTCTTATTAATATATCTTTGTTTTATTTCACATGCTTGAGAGGTTGCTGACAACCTCCATCACCCATAAAAGTGGCACGAGAAATGAGAAAGGTGGTATCTTCTAGAAAAACATTCTAAAATATACCTGCTCCCCATCCTGGATTTGAAGCTAAATAGGGGGATGCCTCTTGGAATCTTAGCAAAAATAACATTTCACCCTTTTGATCCACAGTTTTCTTTTTCATGAAACTGCAGATTTACCTCTCAAGTTTTGCCCACCTTTTTGTCCTCTTCAGTTAAAACTCAGAAGGCCCTGCTTCCCCTCGAGGTTTTGCCGTGTTCGTGCATTCTGCCTTCCTTCTCAATCCTGCGTGTTGCTGATGAGAACGCCTGGTTTCCTCCCCCAGAAGATCTGTTGGTTTTATGCACCCCCCTGTTGTCCTCCATGCTGACCAACATAAAGAATCGATCAAACATTTTATCAATTTCTTCATTTTTTGACCAGTACTTTCCCTTTTTTTATTAAAGCCGTACCCCTTCCATACTTCAGATCTCCCATGATAGTTCTACTTACTCACATTCTTGAAGGATTATGTATACAAATTCTATGGAAGCTAGTAAAAGCGCTCTCTTCATATTCCTCATGAACTCTGAATAATGAATTCCTACAAAAATAAGATGTGGCCCTGGGTTTAGAAAAAACTAAGGTGGGCAACACGGCACTGAAGTAGTAGGCCCACCACACAAATAACGCACCACGGTTACCTTGGCTCTCGAGACTCCGCGCACAGAGAAATTGCGCCCGTGGATGCACGACCTTAAACTTTCTGCAGATAAGAAAAAAAAGGAAAGTTGACATTAACACAAGATGGCATTCAGATAACATTCTAAAATTCAAAGCAAATTAGAAAAAAAATTTAAATATATGGGACTCCTGATGCAAGTGTGCTCACGATCCAAGGCAGCTGAGGCTAAAACAAAGGGCTCATAGCGGGTTTATTTCAGCGCATTAATCACTGAAGCGTGACTGAGCGAGGAGAAAGGTGACAGGATTTTATACATCCTTCCCCAGCTTTCCGTGAACCCATGAAACAAAGGATGGGAAAGTTTTGCCGAAGGACAAAAAGTGCATTGCAACAGCTGGAAATTGACTGTGGGAGCGGGGGATGGGATGGGCGGAGGAGGGCAAAGGGGGGGAGTTGGGACAAGTGTCATAGAATGACAGTAAAAAATGATTTAAAATTGATAAAAATCAGAAAGAAGCTTCAAATAAGTTTTAAATGTTCTAAGAAGAAAAGAGGAGAAACAAAATTTCTCCATACTTAAAAGAAGAATTGTAAAAGTCTAATTAGACATTGACTACAATGGAATATGAAGTAAAGAGAAACATATTTTGTGTATCTGGACTCCCCAGGACACCCTAGGATCAATGATTCACTGGAAGCACAGGTCACAGAAAGCTGTTATGCTCAGGGTTACAGCGCGTTACAGCAAAAGGACGCAGGTAAAGTCAGGAAGAAAAGCCTCCAGGTGAGCTCCACCTGCGGCATCACACAGACGTGCGTAATTATGGCAACAACGGCATATGCTGAGATGCGTGATGACCGGGGAAGCTCACCTGAGCCTGGAGTCCAGGCTTTTCACTGGGGGGAATCTGGCAGTCAGGCGGGGCTTACCTCAGCTTCCTCGGACTCCAGCCCGCAGAGCAAATCAGAGGCTCACCTTGGTGGCATTTGTAGCACAAAGCATCCGGCCAGATTGGCACTGTGTGGCCCCAGAAGATTGTTCCAGGGACTCGGAGCCCAACTTCCAGGAGCTGTCCAAGGTCCAGTTCTGAAACGGGGCTTTCTTGGGCAAGTGGAGGGTGTGAGCAGGTCACACCTGAAGAGTTAACCCATTCCTGCACACATTTATAAAGTTGAAAAAAATGAAATCAGTAAGTGGACCACAAGAGTAAGCACAAAGAAACACAAATAAATAAACATTAATCTCCCAGCACATCTCCCAGAATTCAACGCAAATTCACAAAGATAAATAGAGCTGTGAAGGATGAAATGGGAAGGTCCAGCAGTCCACTAGGAAGAGTTACTGAAGGAGAAAAGAGGACTGAAGGTTTCCTTGTTCCGAGGTGTGGATGCCTCGCAGAACATTTGAACGACACGCGTAGCCATTTCCAGCGGGACGTGACTGCCCCATTGCCGCAGGAAGTCTAGCACTCCTGGCACGCGCACTGAAAGCCAGGGTCGCGGCCTTCTCACGTGGCAGTTCAGGTTTCCAACCGTGCGCGTTCTGGGAGAGAGGACGGGGACACTGTCAATCTCCTGCATCTCGGGCTAGAAACTGGCACGTGCAGTGTGCTCTGTCATTCATGGGGTCAAAGACTGCCCAGATACAAGAACAGGAGACATACACAGGAGGCAAACGCAAGGCCCTCGGGCCAAACCCGGCCCTCCACCTTGTTTTATCCGGCCCGGCACCTTGTTTCTACCCAGTGGCAATGCCGAGCTCCTTGCCCCTAGTTAAGGGGTAGTCACATGTACACAGTCCTAAAATTACATTCAGCCCTTTGAAGGCGACTGCGAGGCTGATGTGGCCCGCGGTGAAGATGAGTTTGACACCCCTGAATAGACCCGACCTGCCTATAGAAATGCTGAAAAAGCAATTGAAAACATCTTTAGTTTGCCATGCTCTACCTTCTCACTTCAAATTATTTACATTCCTCCTGCATGCAAAATTAATTAATAACCCCTCCTAAAGCTCCCAACCCTCAAAGTCTAACATCTGGTCCTTCTATGAAGTCCAGGTGCAGATGAGTTTGCCCAGATGCACCGTCTCAGGTGCAGCCCCCGGGGGAACCAGTCCTCTCTATGTGAATATCTGCCTCCGCACACCCACCATGCTGTGGTGGGACAGAAATAACTTCAGCAGATGCCACCAATCAAAGAAGGGAGATCGGGAGGCTCCCAGCAGTCACTGGTCCATGGCAGTACTGAAGTCATTGGGCAGAGTTTGCCAGTTTGCTAAGGACTGAGCTGTACCCCTCAAAAACTCACTGTTGAGGCCCTCACTCCCGATGTGACCAATTTGGAGATGGGGCCTTGGAGAGGTAATCATGTCATGAAGCTGGAGTCCTTGTGATGGGATTAGTGAGTGACCTTATAGGAAAAGATATCTCTCCTCTCTGTCATGGGCAGCCATAGCAAAAAGATGGCTATCTCCAAGCCGGAAGTAGTTCTCCACCAGGACCCTAATGTTCAGACACCTTAATATTAGACTTCTCCACCTCCAGAACTTAAGGTCCACTACTAAAGCCACCTAAACTGAGCCAACCGAGACAGGGGTCCTTGATAACAGCCCAGCCCTGCTTCCAGGGAAAGCCTTCCGCAGCTCTTGGCTCTATCCTTTGAGCTCCTATTCCACACTCAGTCACCCTTCCTTCTCCATGAGGAAGGAAGGAAGGAAGGAAGGAAGGAAGGAAGGAAGGAAGGAAGGAAGGAAGGAAGGA